>JASSUY010036108.1:0-124651 GCA_032466535.1 Forpus xanthops
ACACTGGTGCTATCAGCACTGTTCCTAAGCCAAAAATCCAAAACACAGTACTCACCAGCTACTGCTTAAAGAAAAAAATGACTGCTGCTGCTGAACCCATGACAGTCGCATCCCTGCAAGTGACCACAACCTTTATCACCGTGACTCCCTCATCAGTTTATCCTGTAAAGACATCCATTAGTTCTCCATTTGTGACTGCTGCGGCAAAGGCAGTGAAGGATACTGAATAAATCTGAGTTTTCTTCAAGGGAGGGGGAAACTGGAATAGGAGATGAATATGTGCAGTGTCATCAAGCCTGCAGATCAGAAGCAAAAGGCAGTGCTGCCCTCCCTTACAAATCCTCTTTGGATCACACATCTCCCAAAGCGTTCATGTTTATGTTCCATCTGTTTAACGTTCTCCCTTCACCGTCGTCATCCTTCTTTGAAATGCTTTGCTTTAATGTAAATGTTTCCATCCACCAAGCCTGGCAGTCCCTGACTCAGCAAAGAGTGGATCAGTGTGAGCTCCTCCTGGAAAACCGTGTACAGGAAAAGCTCCCTAGAGTGTGACTGTAACAGCCACAGGACCTGGAGCCTGATGTGCCACTCACTGCCCCAGAGCTGCACTTGTGGAATAATGAACTCTGGTAGCACTAGACGTGTTTGTCATTTCTTTGGACATGACTGTGTTTGTCATTACACTGAACATAAAGTGAGTTTAATTCTGACTGCGACCATTGAATTTCTGCCACTTGATTTATGCTTGTGCTGCTGTTCCGTAATTTAAATTGCATTCCTAGATTCTTTGTGGGAGCCCTCTCTGATAATGAGTATTACAGTTCACTGCAGAGGGGAGCTGAGCAGTGAATGGATTACTTGATTGTTCCTCATCTCACTCAGACCAAAGGAGAATGTAATGTGTTCAGAGAGATCTCTTCAGGGAAGAGCTGAGTGTTAGTGGGTTTAGCAGGGCTGGCTGGTGGCTGCTCCAGAGCCATGCCTGGCCACCCATGGTCAGTACAGGTGAGGTGTCAGGCAGAGGAATGAACGGCCGTGGGGATGAATGTTGGCCACGAGATCTCCTGGAGTGCTTCTAACAATGGAAATGAGAACAGCCGAGCTTCAGTGTGTGTGAAGCATGTGACAAAGGGCGACTGCATGTCCTGGCGGTGCCTAGGGAAGTCTCCTCTGGTTCAACACACTGAGCATGGCTGGGTCAGGTGCTGCTGCTCACTTGGAAACTGCATGGCAATGTTTGTTGTGTGCACTCTGGCACACAACGCCTTTGGTCCCAAACCTCTTGGAACTCCTGTGAAGGAGGCAGTCTGCAAAGTAATCCCATTTAAAGAAAGTTCAGATATGAGAAGCAAAGTAAAGGGGTTTGATGATGACAGAGCTTGGTAAGAATGCAGAAATAGCCAGGCCTAGCTCGAGTGAGGGATGTAAGCTTTGATGGTGGGATTCTCTCTGTTACCATTTTTGGTTAACTTCACTTTAAGGAAGAACATATAGATCTAAAACCTTCTAACTGCTTTTCCTATGCAGTGTATCATGTGCTTCACACTCAGGAGATGCCTCTTGTGACAGATGGGTAAAACAATGACTTTATTTAATCCATAGTCACCATGAAGGGTATCTGGATTCCTTTCAGGGTGAGCTCTCAGCTGTCCAGGACAGAGGAAGCTGTGTGCATAGCAGGGGGGTTGGAACTAGATGATCTTAAGGTCCTTTCCAACCCTAACTATTCTATGATTCTATGTTGGTCCCACATCTTCTGTCCCTTGCTAACCAGTGAGGGATGCTACCAGAGGGGGAAGCTGGTGTCTGGCATGAAATGGAATTGGCTTTGCTGGTCAGCTTGTGCAGATTTGTTTATAAACTGGGAAGTGTACAAATCGCAGACCATCTGCACAGAGCTGAGCGCTAATGAATGCCTGGAGCTAGGAAATCCATAAGCTCATTAGCACAGAGTTCCAGGTCCTTCCACAAGTTCCTAACAAGGTTATTCATCTGAACGGAGATGAGAAGGGGATGTGACTCCAGGGCCCAGGCACATCTCCTTCAGGTCTGGAAAGGCTATTAAAGTAACTCATATTCATTTAGGCTTTTAATAGAATGTGTTAATTCTGTTTCTAGCTTTAAAGCTTCGCTTCTGTAGCAGCAGCTTACCATGCCTTAACTATTTCTTTTTAACATTTCAAGTCAAGAAATGCCTTGAAGAAAATTCCTGGGCCTCCTCAGATACATTATACACAGCAGTTCATGGTATTTATGTAACTACACAACAAATCCTAATGCTCTCTGGGGTTTATGGAAATTGGGAGTCTGTGATGACTTACCCTTGTGTGATTCCATCCATCCGTTTCTCTCAGAATAAGTGGAATTAATACTACTTACATGTTGCCCACCCTATTGCAAAGGTTGAGTGATCACTGATCTCTGTCCAGCTCTGTGATGTGTAAAGCACAGCGTATCCAGAGCAGAAGTTGCAAATAGTTTTACTTTTTCTCTGTTGACATATTCTTTGACTAAAAATCAGTGACTTTGTAAGTTAGCAGCCCGCAGCCCCTTCCTCTGAGGTGCAGGGGTAGGGATCCAGTGCAGTCATTAGCTCAATTCACATGGGCTGTGAGCCTCCATTGCTCCTGCGCTCAAAGCAGGTATTTCCTGATCAGGTCAATGAGGTTGTTGGCCCAAGGCATTAAGTGTCTGCATTTGGCCTTGCAGGTTTCCAGGCATTTCCCTGGTTTGCCTTTCTCTTAGGGAAGCCAGAAGGCTCTTCTAAACAGGACAGTAATTGAATAGCTACAATAAAACCACACGGTGTGGATTCAAGAGCAAACACAGAGGAAACAACAAGACACAGTTGTTTAAGAAGATGATTTCAGCATTTAATTTGATGTGCTTTGTTAATGAGCTCTAGGGTCTTCACAACAGGAAGTGGATGATCTTAAGGTCCTTTCCAACCCTAACTAGTCTATGGTTCTATAATAGAGGAATAGTTTCTGAGCCTGTGAATGTCTGCCTTTTTGGGAATCCCATCCTAACTTCACTTTTAATGTTACAGTAAAGATCACAATGATGTTTACTAATGAAATCATTGAAATACAATTTAGCAGATTCCCTGCTTCCATCTTTTCTTTTGTTACTTCCTGTTCTTCTCTGTTCCAGGTGGAATGGCTGAAGAACGAGGAGCCCATAGATTCCAACCTGGATGAGAACATTGACACCAGAGCAGATCACAACCTCATCATTCGACAGGCGCGTCTGTCTGACTCGGGGAACTACACCTGCATGGCTGCCAACATCGTTGCCAAGAGAAGGAGCATGTCCGCCACAGTCGTGGTGTACGGTCAGTGCAGATGTGCTCGCTACTGAAGAACATAGATGCATGTGCTTTTAGTGCTGGAGTGCTTTGTAGTTTTAGCATCCAGCTGGTTCTGAATCAAACGGCTAATGTCAGTTCTGTTGCTCAAGGCTGAGATGCCTCCTGCTCTTAGGTTGGAATTATGAAGTTTGTTTGTGATGGATTCCCAGAAGTTATGTCAATAATAGCAGCACTTGTTCCAGATACTAAGATCCAATTACAGACTAAACCACGTAACCAGCCTCACCTGTACCAGGAAAGCCTGGAGCACAGGTATGGGGATGTACATAAAAGGCTGCCTTAATTGGATCTGTGCTGCTGCAGCATCCAGGCTGTAGCTACTGAATCTAGATGTCATGCAGCAAAGGACAGAAGAGCAGAACCAGGGCTTTATTACCTTCCTCTCCTGCTCTCCATGTTTGTTACTGCATGGGTCTTTTTATTGGGAAGGCACAGCATTCCTGAATCACCCTTTTTGAAGTCACGAAGTCTTGTTTATGATTTGAACAAAATGTATTTAATGAGAATCAAAATGCTTGCTCTTGCCTCTCTCCTGGACTGCAGTGACTGCCAGTCAGCCATTGCACTTACAGCATAGTACTCTGCCAGAACAAGTATTTGTGTTCTCTGCCACCATGGCCTCGATGTGGTTGTGTACTGATGGGCAGTGATGCTCCTACTGCAGCTTGGAATTAACCTGTAGAGTGTAAAAACAAACTTCTGCCTTTGAATGACATGATCTGATCAGATGTGTTGATGTCTCTTGGCCTCCGGCATGTTGGTGTTTTGCAGTTAATGGAGGCTGGTCATCCTGGACCGAGTGGTCCAACTGCAATGCTCGCTGTGGTCGGGGTTGGCAGAAGCGTTCCCGGACCTGCACCAACCCCGCTCCGCTCAACGGAGGTGCCTTTTGTGAAGGGATGTCCGTACAGAAGATCACCTGCACCTCTCTCTGCCCTGGTGAGATATGCACAGTCTGCTAAGGACTGACTGGGTGACATTCATGGGAGAGCTGTTTCAGTCTGAAAAGCCAGTTGTGCTTTGATGAGCCCACCAAGGTAAAAAGGAAATGGGCAACACTTGACCCTTATATAGACTGTAGCTCAGAGTCTGGTGTAGGTATCAGCAGTGGTTATAAGCAACTATGGCCTGATGTGCCAGGTTTGTCAGTGCTTTACCTTACACTGAAGCTAACTAATAACAGCACCTGGTTCAGTAGGAAAATCATGTTAGTGAGTGTGGTACAGGGAAGGGGAGGTGACATCAGGAATGTTAGAGGGAAACACGGAAACCTAAACTGAGAACTTAACTGGCAGAAGTTTGCTTTCCAACTGTATTAACTTTTGAAAACTGAACTTGGGCCATACATGGAGCATGGACCCCTGGGTACTACATTTCCTTATTTGTTGACCCGAAGCCTCCCTTATCTGATTCTGGGTTTGGTGTTTCACACATAGAGCTAAAGAAAGTCAGTAGAACTGCGCGCATGTGTACTGTAAGAGGCTGCGTTAGTCTGTGGTCACATCATAACTTGTCTGGATGCTGATGGATCTCTCCTGGCTTTTACAAGTTTCCAAATGCAACATGTGCTGAACTGGGATTTAAAACCTTCATATGATATAAACACGTCTCTTTTCATCTGACTGTTCTTTAGCCTGATTGATGCATGGAAAAGAAAGGGGACTGTGGAAACCCTTCTCATTATTGGACAGGGTCAGAGACAGCTATAAATCAGTCAGCAAAGCAACAGATTGATCCTCTCTCTTGCACAGGGCATTAGCCAGAAGTCTACAGGGCCAGGTCTGCTCTGCTCTTTTCATACATGTCAGCATCCCTGCTCTGGTAGGAAAAGGCATGGCCTCGACGTCAGCCTGGCTTCGGGTAGAATTTGTGCTGAAACTTCAGGAGCTGATAGCTGGCTGCCCAAGGAAATGTTTCCTCCTGCAGTTTTAATTGGCTGTGGTTGCAGAAAGTTATACACTGGTGCTATTCTAAAAGCTCCCACGCTGCACGCTTGGGGTGGTGCATCCTAATGCTGGAGTGTAACACCGCATCCGACCAAACTCTGTTTATTTCTCCTCAGAATTAAACTTGCTGTGACCTGAGGAGAGATAGGGAACAGGTCTTGGTAAGACCTTGACTACCCCAGTTCAGTACACAGTGATGATGCTTGCTTCTCCTTCCTCCCCGTTCAGTGGATGGAAGCTGGGAGGTGTGGAGCGAGTGGTCTGTGTGCAGCCCGGAGTGCGAGCACCTGCGGGTTCGGGAATGCATCGCACCCCCTCCCCGCAACGGGGGCAAATACTGCGAGGGCGTGAGCCAGGAGTCAGAGAACTGCACGGAAGGGCTCTGCATCCAAGGTGAGGAGCAGTCGGCACTAGGGTGGGATTGGGAGGTATGGCCTGAAACGTGTGCTGTGAGCTGTGCTGAAGTGCTGCTGTGAAAGAGGTGGTTTTCAGAGGGCTGCATGTGTGAACGTGGAAACGCACACAGCACACGTGTCTGCTACAAGTTCTGAGTCTAAAAATCCAAATGGAGCCTTTTTGCAATGTGTAACTACAGTCACGTGCTGCAACACTTTCAGTGTCCTGCTCGGCCTCCTGCCTTGTCTTGTGAGTGAGCCAGCAAAGCCCCACAGTGAATGCTCGTGGTGCGAGAACTGTTTAAGGTCAGTTTATTCGATTTGCTGCCTTTAACACGGAAGATAAATTCAAGCAAATCTACTTAACGGTGAGTTCAGGCGTTCAGGACCTACATCTGCATGGCCTGCAGCTCGACAGAAAGAAGGGGGATGTCAGCTGGTGCAAACAGTTCATCACAGGATCTATGACCCAGGGTTGAGGCTGGCTTTCTCTGCAGGTACCAGTGTAGTGCTGGCTGTGAGAAATAAAGCAGGTTGTCTTCTGAAAGATCCTGCAGAGAAACATCGAGGTTGGAAGCAAAACTACTCGAGGCCATAAGGAGCCAGTTGCCAGTTCACCAGAACACAGATTAGAAACGAGAACAAAACCCAAGTCCGTCCCATGACAGCCCCATTGGTGACTGCACGTGTAGCGCAGGAGTAGCTAGTTTTGCTGTTCTTAAATTGAGTGCCTATGAAAGAAGGCACTGACAACCCCAGAGACAGTTCTCTGTTTATCCACAGAACAGATTACAACAATGCAGAGCTTCCAAGCTCCTGCTTTACTTCAGCTCCTCTGGTAATGTGCCCTGTTAAGAACGCCAATGGCAGGCAATAGCCACAAGCCCACAGCACCAAATGATGGGATAGGCGGGCTGTTGAAATAGTTGTAATGTGGCAACTAACTTAGTTTTAATAATTACCTGAATTATTAATTACTATTTTCGTAGTGTGTCTGATGCTTTATATAAAATCAAGCTCTTTGCATCAGTCTGTCCCTCTGCTTTATGCTTGCACAGCTGCTGCTGCAAAGATTATTGTTAATGAACCACTAACCTGACTAATGGCTGCAGTAAAAAAAGAGAAATGCCCCAACAACTTAAAATCAATGGAACCAGCACAGGATTCACCACTGCCTCTGCACAAGAACTCCAATTCTTCTTTGCCATGGCATTCAGAATCACTTTATAGATGCAGTTGTAACTGCTTTGCACCCCCACGTGCAAACAGAAGTCAGTGATGTGTGTCTGAAAACAAGTGTCTGGAATAGCAAAGTCTTTCAGCTGCAAATCACTTTTCTACAAATGAGACTTAAAGTGCTCTTAATTGACTTAAAATGTTCCTAATCCACTGTGTGTAAAGAACTTGCTTCCTTTAAATAAATGGATCATTATGGGTAAAAAGATACAAAAAGCCTGTTTGAAAATGGGAGTATATTTTGCACAGATTGAATCAACCTGTGTCACTGTGGAACACAAAGCCTCTAAAATGCAACTTTGATGTTGAAATGAACTATCAAAATCATTTTACAAAGGATAAGTGGCATAAGTAATAAACCCCACGTTTTATGGTTTAAATGAAAAGCCATTTAAAATCTAAGCCTACTCGGGGTGCATGTATTGACATCAAAGCAATGCTATTTAAAATTAACACAACTAAATTCTCAGCTGATGCTGAATATCAGTGGGGGGGATCTGCTGCTGCTGCTGGATTTTACCTGCAAAGGTGAGATGGGATTTGGGGAAACTGAACTAACAACAATACACTGAAATGAATTCAAAGACAAACAGAAGGTAAGATTCTCTCTCTGCTGCAGACACCAGCAAGTTTGCACCTAATAGTGGGATCAGAAACTGATCTCCAGGTATTTGGAGGGGTGGGTGGTGGATTTCTACTGTGGTGTAGTTTGGAGTTGAGCCCTTGTCAGGATTATCCTTTGTGTAACAGCACTTGTCTGGAACTGAGTGAGCTCTGAGTAGTAAAAGAGGAAAGCTAAAGCCCCAGTGACATGAAAGCTGCTGCTGTTGGGTAATGAGTGGAGCTGCCATCAGCTCTGGGCTATGTGCTCTGTTACACTCACTCCTTTCCTCTGCTGAGGTGGGGGTACCAGGAAGCGTTCAGTCTCTTGTTTCTTTCATCTTGGATTGTGCTGCTATTCCTCCTTTATGGGTCTAGCTGTATGTATCTACTTGTGTCAGAGTATTTTTAGGGCTGTAATTGCTTTCTCAGCTAACAGGAATTGATGCAATTACCCTGGTTTTTAGAACTCCTTTTCCCCTGTTCATCTTCCAGTATGTACCTTTTCTGCTCTGCTTTCCATCCCCTGGGGAATTGT
Source organism: Forpus xanthops (assembly GCA_032466535.1). NCBI lineage: Eukaryota > Metazoa > Chordata > Aves > Psittaciformes > Psittacidae > Forpus > Forpus xanthops. Next base: position 8,086 of record JASSUY010036108.1, read on the forward strand.
GAAGGAAATGCAGTGCTGCGCTGCAGAAAACTAATCTCCTGGAGGTTATTTATCAGGCGCAACTTGTTAACTTTGTTCCTTTTGTAAGGCAAAAATGGAACTGAAACATTCCTTTAACAAGTAAGAACTTAAATGTAAGGGCGAGAGTGTAAGATGCCAGGAAAGCACAGGGCAGGTTGAACTGGCAGAACAAATACTGATCCCTAGCATGGATTTTCAAGCTTGGAGTCAGTCGGTGAAGAGGAGGTAACTTGGGGTCTCCTCACAGGTTCTTTCCTTGGTCCCTGCCAGGAGAGGCTGGGCAGAGCCTGGAGGGGATGCTCTTCCATCCTCAGGAACGTCCTGTTCCTTGCTTTGGTGTTTGATTTTGTGAAGGGATCCGGACACTCCAGTCTGTAAGTGAGGAGAGCTGAAAGTGCTTTTCTTTCAGGGAATTCCTTCTAGGACTTGTAACAGTTGAACAGATAGAAACTTAAATGCAGGAGAGAGGTAGAATTAGTTGGGGATTTGATAGCTAGGAAAGATTGCTGAGCTGGGAGGAAACTGGAGGCTGACCCAGTCCGAATCCCTTTCACTCACAAGGTTCCTGATGCCTTACTCAGTTCTTGTGTATTTGTTCTTTGGTTGTTGATTCCTACCAGTATTCTCCATGGTACACTTTTCCATGGTGGATTTCTCTGTCTTGCAGAGGTGAAAGCTTTTTCTTTGCTTAATAGAAGAGAGGGTTTCACAGAGCATGTTGATTTACTTTTATCTATGTGCTTTAATGTTGTGTTTTATAACTTCAAAACCTATTGATTTCTTTTCCCAGCGCCCCCAAAAGAAACAAACAAGTAGGCCATCAGTAGATGAAGTACAAACCCGGCTTTTTACTAATGCATCATAAATCACCAGTCATTTTGTCTTCCATTTTTCAGTCAGCCATGATTCTGAGTATCGCCAAGAGGCTTCTGGGCCCGGTAATCCCACCAGGTTGTCTGGGAAATGCATTTCAGTCTGTGGTGTAGAGAGTGCAATGTCCGCAGCATGAAACTGTTTCTGTTGCAGAGCTCAGTCGGACACTATTCAGCTGGTGTTTATGTCCATCATTCCCAGCAAAGATAAAAACAACCTTAAGAAGGGAAACCCCCACCCAGCAAACTTGGGCAAAGCCCAAATCCAGGAATCTTTTGGGTTAAGTGTTATTAAACTGATCATTTTTTTGAGATAGTAAAAATAAAGAAGGTGCCTCATAATCCATTCGCTTTACATCATCACCCAGCAAAACACTCAGCTGAGCATCCTGGACCATGACGTGGTTTCCACTAAGGCAGAGATTGCAGTAGCAGTGGTTGTGCTGATAACCCACCCCCGAGGAAGCTAGTCCCAGATCCTTCATCCAGAACCATCCAAAGGATAAACTGGGCAACAGCTCAGCCAAAGGGAATTTCCTTAGAACTCAAATATAATTGCATATGCGTGGCGTTATATTCATCTGTGTGTTCTGTATATACACATATAGATGCCATTATTATATATTAAATTATAGATGCCATATTTAGCTACATAAATGTCAATATATTATACATGTTTATGTTTTATAAATTACTTGTTTAATTGTCCATCACCTTTCCATCTGTCAAACACATAAAGAAAGAATCAATTCTTAACTTTCTTTGCCACATGAGCTGCTTCAATACATTGAATTTCCTTCCTGCTACATAATATTCCAAATCACAGCACCCAGCAAAACTAACACAGAGTTGAATTAACCGAGGGAGAGATTATTGCAAAGAAACAGCCTGAAAGACATTTAGAAACAAAGAAAGGGGAAAAAAGTGAAGGGAAAGACATGGACAACATAAAGTATTCATATTGTGAGCAAACAAGGAGGCAATGTTTCATGTCTAGAGCTACACAGAAGCGATAGAGGAAACAGATACACTCAATGTTAATGTATTAAGTGCAACTTTCTTTCTTTCTTTCTCTCTCAGATAAAAAACCTCTTCATGAAATAAAATCCCCAAGTAAGTTGTTTTTTTTTCTCTTGTAAATATGATTTTTCTCATCTTCTCTGCCATTCTATTTGCTCAGGAGCTGAATAAAGCTGAAGGTTGGATGAAAGGCTTTCATAGCTACGGACAGCATCTTCTTAGCAACTTTGTGGTGGTAGTTTTAGCCTGAAAACAGTCATTTTTGTCTGAGTGGGAACCCTTCCTGCATCGTGCGTGGCTTCACACTGGCCTCTTGAGGGCCTGTAATTAGAAATGAGAAGTTAATACGGGCTTTGCACTTTCTTGGTTCCACCACTGGCTCTGGGCTTGTTCAGCTCATTTCTGCCTTTATCTATCAGCTGGTGAAGGGACTTTCTTTGGATTACCCTATAAAGAATAGGCAGTTGTCATACACATGCTGCTGGGGGCTTCTGCACTTTTTGTTTCTGAGTCTTAGCCTGATTTCAGTGGCAGCTTGTTTTAGAGCAGCACACTTGGAGTGAACTGACTGAAAGACACAGCTTCATCCAACCCACAAGCAGCCTCTGTGCACAGAACATTGCTTTGTTCTGTCATAAACCCTGCGCAAAGGTTGCAGGATTTCTGACTGTTTAATTTCCAGCAAAAACCATCCCGGAATTTTGGCAAATAGATTTATCAACACATTTTGGGCTTCCTTCCTTACAAGGACTTAAATCAATAATCCACCTGTATGGAGAAGTACCACATGCAGTTGTTTGTATTGTCTGAGATGGGTCCAGCTCCTGGAAAGTAAGAGGTGTTTGAACTGAGCTTAGGAATTACTGTGGTTGTAGCTGCACAGTTCCCATTTAATTAGAGAGTCTTGAAAGAATATCAGTGCAATCACTTTATTTTCTGGTTTATTAAAGAAATAACTTCAGTGGAATTGATTTTCTCATGTAAGATAGCCGGGAGAAGTAACGGGTTTGGTTGTAGCTGTGGGGTTAGAGCCATAGAACAGCTCATTGCTCTTCAGCAAACCAGGACCTTGGTTTAAGACTGCATGAACTGATGCAAAATCAAAGTCAATTATGAGGATCATTGAGAAGCAGGCTGTTGTACTAAATAACCTCTTGCACAATGCTCTGGTTTTTGCTCCTTGTTCTCAACAACTGTGGGAGGGAATGGGAACCACAATGAGGGACAGGGAAGCTGGAAAACCCTTCCCTCTCTGCTAGCAAACTCTGATGGCAGATAGGGGATGTATGCCCTGCATAGCTCCGGAAAGCACTTATTGTAAATGAGATAATTTAATCAATTACGTTTCCTAATGTACTAAACCAAATGTTTCATTTTCTGCTCCTGCACATGTTAAATTATCTTAAGGTGCTTTATGAAACTTAATCATAGTTAATAGAAACTTCATTACCATCAAATGCGCTTTCAATAAATGTTGTGTAACAGTGTCAGGAGGTGGAGTGAAATATAGGCTACAATTACCTCCGACATGTATCCTGCCACTGGGATGGCTGAGCTCCTGGTGCTCCAGCACAGTCCCTGCCTCTGGCCAGGAGGATGCGCTTCATTACACAGTAATTGGTTGACTATAAATGTTTTCTTTTCTAGATTGTTTGTTTCTCACTTTGGTCCCTTCTGGGAATAAATGAAAGCAGGAATTGAGCTTTTCCTTTGTCTTTAATGTCTGCTCTCCCACAGAAGGAATTAGCCATTAGATATGAGACAAATGTTGAAGAGATTTGGAATAGCTCTTCCAGTTCTTCTATGAAACAGAGCCATGACCATTTTATTAAAGATGAGACAAGTCAATCATAATCACTGTAAGGTTTCTTCATGATCCTATCATTTATAGAAAGCTGTGGAGCTGAAGCTTGGGGATGCTTCCGAGTATTCACTGAAAGTAAGATGCTCTCCAGAAAGCTTTTGAGTCACACTGTTCTCATGTTGAAAGTTCTGTTCTTGCTCTCAGCTTTAAGCCATGTACAACAGTAGCATGCAGTTACAAAAGTATGAAGTTTAAATTACCCAATGCCTGAATCAATTGAACAGAAGCAGCCAAGCTATTTATGTAGATTTAGAGTAATAAATTACACTTACAGGTGAGAACTTGAGGTGTGTTTTATATTCTGGTTCTGATGGTAAGAGATCAATTTTCTACCTGTTGCCATTATGGTGGCAGTAATTTTTTACTGATAGGTTATTTCTGTGTGTTTCAGGCTTTATAATTTAGTACCCCATGGAGGTAGAAAAGGTAATTCAAATTTTCAGCACTTTTCTGTTTTAAAGTAATGATCAAATGGAAGGCTTAAAGAGGCTGTATGGTGAAATAACGCCCAGCTCCCAGTGGTTCTGCAGGAAGGAGAGACCCCCCCTTGCTGCCAGCTTTCACCCACCACATCCCATCCCTTCTCTTGGCTTGTTCATTGTGCTAAATACCCACAAACATGAAGTCAGCAATGGAGTTTGCAACAACAAAACAGCTTGGGAATAGAAAACAGAAATGTTATCAGTTCCTGTACCTTTTTTTCTGTGCCTGATTCTAGAGGATAAACCAGAGGTAAACCACTTTGTGATTGGCACTGGACTGGGATTCAGGTTGTCCTGGTCTGATGTGCAGGGTTTCCAGCCCTCCCTTAGGACCCTGTCTTTCTGCATTTCCTTTTCCTGTCTGGTGTAAGTGAACGGATGGGCATCTCCCATTGTTAGTCCCATACCATACCTTGCTTCCTTTCTGCAATGTTCAACTCTCTGGAATTCTTTCCAACCTTTTACTTTGGGGCAAACGTAATGTTCTAGGAAGTGGGTTAGAGCTGTTATACATGGCAGAAGCCTTCCCCAAATACTGATTTCAGTACTTGGCTGTGTATTACTTCTGTCCATTGTGGTTTATTTACTGATACTGAGGAGTTCTGGTTAGCTCTTGTCTCTGTCATTTGTTACAATTAATGCACTTTGTGTACCAAGTGCTTCACACTTGACAGCAGAAGCACAACATACAGGATAACATGATGTATAGGGTGAATTGGAGATCCTCTCCTCCTCTAAACCAGAGCTTGGCATTAAGGGAACTACCTAAAGACCCACCAAGTGCACTTGTCAAGTAATTTAATTTCATGGTACGTGGTCCTAAATCCCAGAAGATCTCGGATAGTGGGAGTGGATAATTCAATTATGTAATATTGCAGTTTTCATTTGGATTCACTCAAAGCAATGAGTCTTTTTCTCTGCTGTTTCAAGTCTTAGAGAACTTGGTTGTGAGCATAATGCACAGGTGCCAGCACAGATAAGGTTTGGGTTTTAAAGACTGAAGGTCTTTAAGTGGGATCTCCTCAGCTCCTCTGAGCAGTGAGAGATGGACTTTTCCTTCCTGTACTAAAGCTCCCATGGAAAAGGCAGAGGGGGGAAGGAGAAACCTGCACAAAGGTTTATCAGGGGATTTGTGACCTTCTGATTAGCTCCAGAACTCAAATCTTAAACTCAGTGACAGACTCAGCCTTTTAAGCGCTGTGATCTGCTCCACATCAGTGTCTTAAGCTTTACCTCCCCAGCCTCAGATCACCCTCCGCTCTCTCCAGCCAGCACCAGGCAGAGCATTTCTGTGTGTTCCTGACTTGGCACCCACTTTTCTCCTTTCAGATATTGAGACTGCCAGTGACATCGCCCTGTACTCTGGCCTGGGAGCAGCAGTCATTGCTGTAGCTGTGCTGGTGGTTGGCGTCACCCTGTACAGGCGGAGTCAGAGTGAGTACGGCGTGGATGTGATTGATTCATCTGCGCTGACAGGAGGCTTCCAGACATTTAATTTTAAAACAGTCAGACAAGGTTAGTGTTGTGATTTCATTTCCTTCTCTCCAGAGCTCCTACTGCAAAGAGATACTAAGCTCATATTCAATGAGTGGCGGTGGGAGGGCGTCTTATTGCCGAGCAGCTGTGCTGAAAGCTGCGGTACAAGGACCGGGATCTGGTGGTTAGAGCTGTCTCTTACTGTCTGTCATGACAACACGGACAAGTGCATAATCTTTCTTGACCGGGCTCTTAAGTGCTTTAGAAATACTGCCACCAGCTTTTACAATGACATTTGTGACTTACAGAAAGCCCAAACAAATCAAAACTACCTCAGGAAGCACATCTGCAGTTCTTTCCCATTCTGTCACAGCCCTTCTATTTCCTTTACCTTATTAGAAGTGAGGAGGCTTTACTGTTCACTCAAGAAACCCAACTTCAAGTATTTCATAAGCTGCTGTTAACATGCAGACATCCACATTCTGCGGGAAACAAACACGTGTACCCATGTCCTGATGTGGAAAACAAGCTTAGGAAAGCCACCAGCATAACATGGCAGAAATACTTATTTTCACTGAAAGCAGCTCTCAGATATTCTCTGGAATATTGTTGCCTTTGGACAGAAAAGTGGGGAGGAGTACACATGGTGGTCACTTCCAAAGAGTGTGTTTCCTGAATTCTGTGCTGACATTCTATCCCAGACTTGCCTATTGTGAGTGTGCTGATGAAACATCCCTGCATCTCTCCTGTCTTTGGGAAGGAGAAAGATGTCGCACAGTTTGGGGGGGTTCTGTTGTCTTTACACTTACTTTACTTTCTGGGAGATGTTCCTCACCAGGCACGTACTGCAAGACTGGATAAAGGGACACAAGGATGTTTGAAGGATGTTTACTCATTTAAAAACCCAAGCCTTTAATTAGAGTCATGTAATTCCCAATGACGGTCTCAAATAGTGACTTTTTCCTTTTAAAGTCTGGCTTTGAGTCTGGGGAATTGCTTGTTTGACTTAATGCTTCAGAACCATTCGTTCTGGATGCTCTGAAATGTCTGAGTGTGGCAGTTGCCCATATGCCAGGACGTGATTAGTTCAGTGTCGGGTACTTTGGGCTCTCTGTCTTGGGGGGTTTAAAGAGGAGCATTTGTAAACTAAACAGTTCAGCTGGAAAACAGCCACTTCTCAGTATCCGCTGAGGAAAGGGAGCACATTCCTGACATACGGACAGCAGAGCAGTGTGATCCAATTTTTGTTCTCTAGAGAAGTCTACTTCCCAACCTGTAGTCCCTTACTAAAAACCAAAGAACCTCCAGAAAACCCTAACAAAAAAGGACCAAACCAGACAAAGAATTCAGACCCCAAATCTATCCTTTCTTTTTTTTTTCCACAGGGTTTTCTGAGCTAAAATGCTCCTAAATGAGTAACTGTGGTGTTTTTTCAGACATTACCCTTGTCCTGCTTCCTGTCAACCCACTGTCCCTCACACATGAATTTGTCATTCACAGTAAAGGTCTGCAGGTAGAAAGAAAGCAAACAGGCGTTCACACAATTCCTTTTGGATTCCTGCACTCTGGAGGTGCCCCAGGTGCAGCAAACACAGTGGTTAAGGTACTTGTTAGATCTGTGGCACCGTTTCATCTGCTCTTTAACATCAGCTTATGTGATTTTTCGAGCTCTGAGGGGATCAGGAAGGAAGAGCAAGTCTTTGACTGAGATTTCTCTCTACCACCTTGACACAGACACTAACTCAGGTCTGGTTCCTCCCAGGTAATTCCCTGCTTTTGAACTCATCCATGCAGCCTGACCTAACAGTGAGCAGGACATACAGCGGGCCCATCTGCCTGCAGGACCCTATGGACAAGGAGCTGATGACAGAGTCTTCACTGTTCAACCCACTGTCAGACATCAAAGTCAAAGTTCAGAGCTCATTCATGGTGTCCTTAGGGGTGACAGAGAGAGGCGAGTACCATGGAAAGGCACACTCTGGAACTTTTCCTCATGGGAATAGTAGAGCTTTTGGTACGTTACAGGCTAGAAACAAGGCTACGTACATTCAGAACCTGTCTTCTATTTCAACCACGAGTGAGCTGAAGACAACTGCCATTTTTGGACACCTGGGTGGCCGTCTGGTAGTTCCAAACACAGGTGGGTCGATCCTTTCTCATTAAAAGCATATAGAATAATTTTAGCTCCAACGTACTTGGCTTGATGCAGTGTTCTACACCTAGATAAAGGAAAGAAAAAGGGACTCTTTTAATGCAAATTTTGGGAAGTACAGCATGTTGCCCACACAGGAGATGACTGATCAGAAGAAAGCTTGTGATGAGTAGTAAAGAAGCATTATGCCTATTTGAACTGTTATAAATTACTGCCTCTCTTGATGTTTTCAGCATGAAAGTCATATTAATCAAAGCTGTTGCTGACTTGGATCCTGATCCAAAAGAAGGGCTCCCCAGGAAGGAGGTCGATACTGGATCAGTATCTTATATAAGGGGTCATATTCAAAGCAGAATCTACAGCATCAACATCTGACTGCGTTAACATTGTCAGACTTCATTATGTGACTGAAGGCTGCAGCATATAACCAACAGCCATCCCTGGAGATCAGCTTCCTCTCTCCGAGAGGACTCCAGCATGCCTTTCATTAGCATTTGCTCCTGGCTTTCTGGGTTTCTCTTTCTTTCAGCCTAATAGCTAGGCAGATTCCCACAGTGGCACACTTCAAAGTCAGCTACAGTTCAGCACTGGATCACCGAAACATCGCAGCGGAGATGCTCAATTTGCATTAAGAAGCAGAGTTTGTTTTGTGACTTCGGAGTTCTGTGGGATGAACTTTAGATTGAAGAAGTTGTGTGCTAAATTAGCTGAAAACATACGGCACCAAATTGGAATCAGATCAAGGATGTTAAAAATCCTGGCCCTGCAGTATGTTGCACTACGTCATGTTCATATTACACTGAATAAAATTCCTTATGTTGGATGCTCTTGCATCAGCTCTTTCAGCCTTAAAGAAACAGCTGATGGTAGCTTTTGTTTCCAGAAATTATTCCCTTTCTAAATGGTGAAGCAGGCAAAGATGCCTGCCTGTACCTGAGGATGCAGAGCCACATCTAGACTATGAATCCAGGGTCTCTCAGGGACACAGAGTAAAGGGAATTCACCTGTTTCAGAGCTCTGTTGGAGCAAGAAGGTTTTAGGCATTAGGGTCTGTATGATTCTAGATAATTCCAGGCTCTAAACCAGTTAAATATTAATAATTATGTGGTTCATCTTATTGCATTTTCCTTTCATGTGATACAATGTTGTATCAGAACCGCTGTTTCAGAGGAGCATTCCTCTGCTCCCACAGTTGGCCTTTGTAGGCGCTATAAATCAGAGGTCAGCTGGGCACTGCTCTTTGTTACCTCCAGAGCCTTTCCCAAAGGTAAGTTCTGGCTTTGCTCTTTCGTAGGAGTCAGTTTGCTGATACCACATGGAGCAATTCCTGAGGAGAGTTCATGGGAAATCTACCTTGCCATCACTCAAAAGGAATCCAGGTAAGAGGGACATAAAATCCCATACACACACACATATACCCTTGTTCCACCATTGGATGTCTGATGCAGATGCTCACACTAATCCATTGGGAGAATAAATATTGAAAGGCAAATACTAAGTTCTTCCCTGAAATTCACTGCATCCAGAGGAAAAGATACTTGTCATAGTTTCCTCTTCAATCCCTTGCTTCTCCAGGTAACCTTCACGGTATTCCAGCATGGAATGGGAATATTAAAAGCCAGCATTTGGTAATGTTTCCCTTTCCTGCCTTGCCTAATAAATGGCTCAGAACTGCATGACAGTCTTAATGCCATGTCACTTATTACACAGAGATGACTCTTGCTACTTGCAGCAAGTGTGAGAGTTCATCTAATTAACCAATTTCAGTTCATTTGGCATTAAATAACTAACTCCCAGAACTTCATATGTTTGTCCAGTATGTTCTACAAGGTGAAGGATTCTTTAAAGTGATTAAATAACTCCTTTCAGCCTGGCCCATTATCGGTCACTCACACACCCTGATGTTGATTGTGGAGTCAGTGATGACAGAGGGGCCCTGGCACTTCCCTTAACTTAGGGAAAAATAAAGATGTATAAAAGTTGGCTCGAGGGTTTCTAATCTGGAGACATTTGTCTTTGTGTTTGTTGTGATATTTAAGAAATGATGATTACTTAAATTAGCTGTAAGGAGGTGATTTAGGGTAACTGCTGGAAGGGTTTATTTTAAGGCAATCTAATACCGTTTGTAAAGGGTAGCAGTGGTTGGGGTTAAGTGATGGGGTTCTGTGTTTCCCTAGCAATGATGGAGTTGTGAAAACTGTTTGTTATTGCTAGGCAGAAGCAGAAGCAAGAAGTGTTCTGCTTCAGCTCTTCGCTTTGAGTACTCCTCCTGGGATCAGGTCAACAGATCTTGGGCTTCTGTAGAGGCAGTGGGACTGCTGCCGAGATGCTCCGTTGTGGCTTTTGTTCTCACTCCAGTCTTCATCTCACAAATACTTGCACGTGTAGTCTATAGTACACTGAAATTGGCAGAACTTTTTAAGTCTTTAGCAAGAATGGTGGGGTTTAAGTGCACTTCTAAGCTCCTGCTATTGCAGTTAGAATGCGAGGTGAGAGATGTACAAAGTCAATTTGCAGGATTGGAATCTGATTGATTTAAGAGCAGGATGACACCTAATTGTGCCTACATGAGAACTACATTCACTTAAAGCTGTTATCCAAGTTGGTTTGGGTAACTTGGGTTTTAATGCTACAGCCATGGAGCGCTCAGGTAGGGGAGAGATTTGGCTGTTGGCTCTGTTGCTATTGCAAAGCTCTAAAGGGTAAAGTTGTTGTTAGCTTGAGATGTGACAGGGGTATTATATCCTAATTTTTAAGTAGAGATGTTTCCCTTATTTAGAGCTTGGTTTTATTATTGTATCCTATTTATATCTTGGTTGAGGTTCTTATTTTTATCTTAGAAACACCATTTACTTTGATTTTTTTTTTAACCCAAACCCAACAGGGTGAGATGCTTCATTTGCTTGGTTTAATGTCTCAGTGTCACCCAGTTTGCCACTGATTCTGCACTGGTATTTATTGTAAGGGGTACAGAAACACATTTATGTGGGATGGGGTTGAATTTAGATTGGAATGAAAGAAAAGAAATGCTTCTTGTGGGATACTTCATCTTTCAAACTTAGCAAGCAGTTAATGTGACCAACCACGGGTCATTACGTTTGGATGAGATGAGTCCCCAGACTTAACCATGGTGATGGGTTCTCCATTGGCTGTGAGGGAGCCCACGTGCACAAACTACTTCCAGAGCTCTAAGTTTCAGCAGAGCAGTCCCATCCCTCCCAGCTGCTGCAGGCTGCATCGAGCTTGTTCTTCCTGCAGGATAGGAATGTGTTTGCAAAGCAGGGAGCTCACTCTCAGTCTGGGAAAATTCATCAGACTGTGTTTTTAAACCATAATTTGTTTTATCTTCACTACTGTGAAAATATTGTTGATGACAGGCTTTGAAGGCAGAATTAGATGGTAATACTACCAGCTGGTGCATAAAGCAAGGCTGACTTGCGCACAGCAATTGGAGTGGTGGATTTGGTTTAAGCAAATTGAAATGTGATTTTTTTAAAGGCCAGAATCCCAAAGTGACCAGCCAACGATCTGAGTACATGTGGCCTAATGGTATTGTTTCATCTCCAGCTACTGCTTCTGCATGAGGATTAGCACAGTAATTGGATTCTTATCCTTAGATGTAACAGATGAGGGAGGAACTTGGGGTTTTAACTCAAATACTTTAAACTTTGCAGTTCAGTTCACTTCTCCTTATTAAAACTGCCTGACAGACGTTATTGTCTTTCTCCCCCCAAGCCTACAGCCAGAAGGCACGGATGTTCTTCTAGGCCCAGAAGTCACGTGCGGGCCCTCAGAGGTGGCTGTCAGCACTCCCTTTGCCCTGACCATACCGCACTGCGCACAGGTCAATTCGGAGCACTGGAACATTCACCTGAAGAAACGGACACAGCAAGGAAAATGGGAGGTAAGTTCAGCCCTCAGTCACTCTTGAAAGGTGCTAATGGTGGCCACAGGGCTGCCCCTGCTCCTGCAGGCATCAGGGCACAGGAAAGAGAAAGACTTTGCATATTGTTAAGCAGCAGCTAAACTGGTTTCAGCTGTTTCACTGAGTGTGCAGAACACTGCATGGTCCATCCCATAGGACAGGAGAAACTGTCTGCCTCCTCAGAGCTCTCAATAGTGGAGGCAGTAGCCATTTATTTTTTATAATCAGACTATTGTTTTGATGGATCACAGCTCCCCCAGAGCCCCACGACACAACAGATCATCATATCCAGGAATTTATCATGACATAAAGTTATGGAACTGGTTAAACGTAGACACTTCCTATACATCTCATTTCTTTTTAACCTAGAAGGTTAAAAATCTTGTCTCTGTACATGTCATTTTAATGGACATTCAGTGCCCGCGCTGTGCTCGTAACCTCTGAAGGATTAGTGTACATGCAATGAACTAGTTTGCTTTTTTAGTTGAACATGGCTTTTCTAGTCCTGATTTACTGGGAAATTAAGCTTTGTGTGTTCGTGACACAGGCATCTGATCATTTGGGTCTGTTCACCTACATATTTTAAGTCCACCGGCCATCTTTGACTGAAACTGCTCCATAGGCAGCTGTCATGTTAGATCTCCTGCATCACTCGCAAGGACAGCCTACTAATAATACCCCTAAAAGGGCAGCTAAAGCGTGAACCAAACTGTTCACCATTACATAAATCCACACAGGACAGAAAGGTGCTGAATGTCCCAGCTATGAAGTGTTCACCGCACACAGTGGAACCCCAGAACTCAGTAATGAACACAAATCCATACCTGATCAGATTTTATTGCACTGCTGCTGATGGACCTGCCTGGTTCTTCGCACTGTGAGGGGAAAACCAGTAGTTAACTTTGTTAAGTCCCAGGTACCATAACTCAGTTCAGAAAAGGAAGAGGATAAAGCACTAGGATGTTTGCTGCTCCCATTTAAACCATTTCAAGTTCAGCTTAGTTTTCCTGCTTTAAATGCATTCAGTACTTAGCTCCACTGGTGTTGGTTACAAACACCCTGGAATTAATAAGGAGCAGAACACCAGGCTGCAAACCATGTGAAAGTTCATTTAATGATGCTGTAAGGCAGAATCAAGAGTGGTTTTAGATAAAAATAATGTAACTGTAAGGAAGTAAATACCAAATACCAGTAAGCAAACCAAATTCAAGGTTTGCTTATTGACTTTAGGTAATTTAACTTGACATTAGAGGAAAAATTAGCTAAATAAGTCAAGAGCACTTGAAAAAAGATGCTTACACATCATTGTTATTATTAGCTGCTGTACACACAGAGTTCTGCATAGAGCATTGCTATAAATCCTAGTGCTGACTCAGGGCTAAGCCAGGAGTATTTACTCACCTTCTCCCCTTCCCTGAGGTTAGCATGAGTAGAGAGTTTGGAGGCTGGCCCTCAGAAATGCTTTATGTTGCAGTTGAGTGAAACTAAATGATGTTGTGACTCCTATTGTCAAGGCCTATTAGTTTTATTATTATATTTTATTTTTAAACCTGAATTTCATTTTGCAGGAAGTGATGTCTGTGGAAGAGGAAACTACTTCTTGCTACTGCCTGTTGGATCCTTATGCCTGTCACATTCTCTTAAACAGCTTTGGAACTTATGCTCTTATTGGAGAACCGATCTCTGACTGTGCCGTTCGACAGCTGAAAGTCGCCGTTTTTGGCTGCCTGTCTTGCAATTCTCTGGATTACAATCTGAGAGTGTATTGTATGGATAACACACCTTGTGCGTTTCAGGTAAACGGTTTCCCTTTATTAACTTGCTTTTACTTGTTTTCCATAGAATATTAACATTCCTTTATTCCTGGGGACATTCCCTGGGCTCAAACAGATGAGAGTACTGCATTTTTTTGTGCCACTGCTGCATGATTTGGAGTAAGTCCCTTAATTTCTCTGCACTGTTATTTGACTTGTGGACTTATGCTGCAAGAGCTGTAGGACAGCCACAGTGTCCTTTCATTGTTGGCCAGGTAGAGGGAATCCCACTTTTTTCCCATTCCAGAGTAACCAGAAGCCACGTAGCCATGGGTAACACAGCACAAAGCTACAGCTGATAAGCAGGGGGTTAGGTTGGGCTCAGTGCCGTGGCTCTGCATGGCCCAGGCAGAGCTGCCTTGCATCTGGAGCTGAGTGCTCCTGCACTGCAAGAAGACCATGTTAAGTCTTTATCACCTGGTGTGTAGTATTTATCACCTTTACACTCCCATCAGTCAGCACAGGATTTCCACTCCTGTTTACAATTTGAGCAAGAAGGAGATTTCCCTCCCCATCTCTTTAAACACAAATTCAATTACAGTTGTGTGTTTCCCCTTTAAAAAAAGTCCAGAACATAACACAACCCCCCATAAAACAATCCCTGAGTGGCAATTAAAACTAGCAAGATATTTCTCCATGGTGTTCAGGGATAAAACAATGCCATTCACTGACTTTTGCAGCCTTAGGAAATTCAGAAGCTTTAACAAAATGGTTTTCTTTTGGGAGCTGAAATGAAGACAGTTGTGACAGATGAATTTCTGCTTCCCCTTCCTATCATACAGATTAGAAACATGAATCTTAATGAAGCAAGCACTAATGGCGATGTGCTTCTAATAAAAGCAAAGCCACTGAAAGCATTGTTAACGACTTACAATAGCTTTGTAATTGCACCCTTTGTAACACACAATTGTGGGCTACTAGTGTTTTGCTGGAGGAGCCTGTAGGAAATTGTAAGAAGAATAATTACCAGATTTCCACATTCACAGAAATCAGAAGCGGGTGTTTGTACATAATGAGACAAGTGTGTATTTATTAAATTATACTTGCCTTAAAAGTAAACTACACTTTGGTGTAAATGTGAAGTAAGTGATTAATGTGGCTGAAGGATCCAAGTTGGGAATACCCGGTTTGGTCTGCCCCCCACTGCTGTCCTGTGTAAATACCGAGTGATTTTTCACTTTGTCCCTGTGGGAACACTTCTCCAAGAGATGATTTTGTCCTTAATGTAATTCCTAGTGTGCTGGTAGCCTCTTGGCTTTCCAAATCTAGAAGAACCAAATCCTTTGCCTGTTGCTGATGCTCATGGAGTTCAGAACCGCACGTTAGGAAAGGTGGAGCGGTATTTATAGAGCTACAGGACATCAAAAGAACTTCCAACACATTCAGGGAATTCTGAGCAATAGTTATGGAATAAGCTACTCCCTTTGCAGCTGGAAATCAAAACCTAAAGTCTCCTTCTTATTACTTCTTTCCTATAAACCCAGCCACCAGGACTTAAATCAAACTGAATGCCTATAAATTGGGCTATAATGGGAATCCATTATTAGAGTTGCAGAAAGCTCCAGCAGTCATTATATTTTCAGCAAGTCACGGTGATTCCAGTAGCTCTTCTAACAGTAACTTTGCTGCTGAGGAGCACTAAAAGCTCATGGATGTACACAGATTTTGTATACGTTACATGGCTAAACCATATTTTGGTAGTTTTGGAAGAGTGCTTACTAGCTGATTTATAAAGATTTCTGCAAGCTCTGTCCCTCACTGGTGTCCTTACTGTACACTACAGGAATAAACGTGGTGTAAGTACAGGCAGCAGTGACTTTACTGTTAGGTTTTAAATCCACAGGTCTATAAAAGCTGAGGTTGGAGCAGACCTCTAGAGGGCTGTAGTGCAAATCCCTGCTCTGGGTCGGCCTTGCAGCATCGCTCAGGGTCTTGTCCATTATCCTGAAAACACCCAAGCAAGGAGAAATGAACCTGAACATTTTGTCTCTGTTGCTGTGGGCCCTTCAGTGCTCTTCAAAGCCCTGAGAGCACTGTCCCACCAAAACTGCTGCTGATTTAATCTGTAACCGAGTAGAGCACTCACCAAGCATGCCTGAGGTTCTCAAGCTCCCTTTTAGCCCATTAAGTAAATATCTTGCTGAGCATCTTATGTCAGGTTTAAGGAATACTACACAAAGCCTGTAGGGATTTTTTATTCCAGAGCTTAATGAAAGCACCAAGGACAGTTGTGCTACTGCAGAAAAGGGACTGATTACAGTGATGCCACAGTTTAACCAGATTTCATTTTCCTCTTTGGAGGGAAACAGCCTCACCTGGAAAAGGGCTTTTGTAGTCTTGTTCCCCCTTTCATGTTGATGTTAGAGAGCTCTCCAGTAACAAACTGCTGGCAAACTTCTTTGTAGTAGTGATCCTGTGGGCTGCAATAAAATGGTAACCATCAAACATGAGCAACTCTTAATGAAAAAGAAAACTGGCTAACTTTGGCCTGAAACCCCCAAACATGGCAACAGCCACCAATGACTGCAGTACCCTCAGAGTTTCCTTCTCCGGTTCTGCTCTCCAAGTGTGATGGCATTGGGTATTGATGGTCAGGCAGCCAACAAGACAGTTCAGTGGCACGGGTACCTCATTACACATGGGGCCATAGAGCTGACATTGCCCGACCATCCTTCTGACTCCAGTGGTGACATGGCAATGTCCATCATCCACCCCAAGAGAAACTCCCGCAGGTAGTACCCTCATGGCTGTAGGTGAATGAGTCACCTTTCATAAAGATGGATTTTCATTAGATTTGGTGTTTGTTCCTAATCCTGAAAAAAAATCCTTCCTCCTCTGCCATTGCAGGAGGTGGTTTCAGATGAAAGACTCCAAGGAGGACAATTACTGGAGGAACCCAAACTTTTGCATTTCAAAGGGAATACCTTCAGTCTGCAGATATCTGTCCTCGATATCCCTCCGTTCCTTTGGAGGATTAAACCATTTACTGCATGTCAGGTACGTATCCATTTTCTCTGCTCACATTTGAAGTTCAGAGGGAGTAAGAATTTCAACATAACCCAAATAAGATGATGTTCCCTTCTGCTTTTGCAAGGAGTGGGTTTAATCTCTTGAGTGTGCAACAAGAAAACGTCGCCTTCAGATTTTGACAAACACAGATTTTATATACAACAGAATGCTTTAAGTGGTTCTCACTTCACAAACATGCAAGTTTGTACTTCCCCTCCTTTCAATCACCTTCAGAGGAAGGCCTATGTTCTTGTTAAATTTATCACTCAGGATGGCTTTGGTACCGTTGTCAGTCTGACTTCAATATAACGATGAATATATGGCTGAAAGGAACATTCAAATTAAACAGTTAGATGTCAGGAGTTCAAAGAGCAGCACATGTACACTAAGAATTAAAATAGAGCATATTTTTTCTGTACTACATCCATGAAAGAGGCTGTTGGAAGCAGGATATGAAAAATCAAAACAATTTCTAAGTATACTGGTTCCTGAAAATGACAAGTGATGTTGCTAGCACATAGAGTGGGTTTGTCTGTTAACATACAGAACTCGATAAGACTCATCTCCCTTTTCTCAGAAGCACAGAGACAGCTCTGTATCATCCACAGTCTCGGCAAAAAGATGGTTTTAGATGTCTTAGCATGTTCTCCAGAACTGCTCTAGGACAGGCAGAGGATACCCAGATGATTGTGCTCAGTGCAGGGCCTGTTCTCTCAGCAGCCTCTGAGGGTTAAAAGCAGCATGTGCCAAAACTCTGCTCACATATGGGCTGACACAGGGCTGATAGTGGAGCCAGATATTTACATGTGATAACAGAGTACAGTTTGGGTGACTTGGGAGAGCTGAGGAATAGAACAGTTGTTTCTAACAGAAACTACAGAACTTACACTTGTTTGTATTTCCTTCCCGGTGAAATGGCCCAGTTCTTTTGACAGCTCTGATTTGGTTCCAGCCTTTTGATATATAAAAGAATCTATTTCTCCCTGTGGAGTTTCTTCCCATGTATACTTGTTTTCTCTCCTACATACCACACTTCTTTTTAAAGTGTGGTGTAGGAGCTGGCTGTTCTGGTTGTCAAGAACAACAGAAAAGAGCTTGTTCCATAACTGTCTGTTGGATCCACCAAATGAAACCATGAGATTTGTGTTAATGGTTTCCCAGATAAGTAAAGATCCTGCTGCAGGGCTTGAGTTGGAAAACTGGGAAAAGCAGTTAATGGCAGGTGGGAGTCAGGATTTGTCCAGCTGTACTAAGTGCCTTTGTTTGTCCTGGCCATCCTGCTGTAGCAGATGCCAAGTACCTGGCATCCTGCCTAACACCCTTCCCACCCTGCTGTCAACTAACTAGGGGGAACCCTTAAAACCTGGCTCAGTGTTAGAGCAGGAAGAGGCTGTGATAAGCATGCTAAGAAACCAAATGGGCACTTTTGGGGGCTGACAGGAGCTGTCCTCCTGGTGGTTTGTGTCTCTTGGAGGATCCAGCATCTCTCTGTAGCTATGATTTTCATTCTCTCTCTCTGCTGGGAACTTAATTGTTAAAGGGAGAATGAAACTGAAAGCGTTTCCGGAGTACTTGAAACGCTCCTCATCCCACCCTGCTTTGCCCGGTGTTATATTTCATATCATTCTTCTCAGCTGAGTGACTCTTCCAGAGATGATTACTCTGGAAAAATCTAATTACAGCTGCTCCACTTCTAATATTTTGCTCATGTTTTCTTTATCACTGTTGGCATCTTGCTGCTGCTACCAACTTAGGATCTAACCACAGAGCTTATCACTATCACTTAGCACATCATTACAGATAGCCAGAGACACACTGAAGAGGCAGTGAACTGCAGATCAGCTGCAAGTACAACTCTATCCTCCCTTGTTTAATCTTGACTCTAAAGTGGAGGGTGAGGCTGAGCTGTGGGGCTGTGTATCCCCACATCACATAAAGACTGCAGCCTGACTCAGAAACCTGCGTATAGGAAGGCAAGGATGAAGAGCCTGTGTTCTGAGCTGCAGGCTTAGGTGAGCTTCCACATGTAAAGGGATCATAAGGAGTGAGTGCATGGTTTACTTGATTTAACCAGCTGATTCTGACACGTGAGGAGTTGGTCTCTCAGTTGTAACTATCAATATTAAATACTGAAGGAACATAAAACTCTAAACTAGCTTTCTCGTGTTTCAGTCATTGCTCATTGAACCTGTAATCATACGGATGAATGCTAAAATACAACTGAATGAAATACTAATATCAGTCTTTTTTTCCCTTTTTACATCAGTCTCCAAGTTGCCACTTCTATGGGACTTTTTAGTATTTTGGCCTTAACAGAGAGTATGTTTAATTGTTTTTACTGTTTACATGCCTTCATGGCTACCTGCAGAAAACCAGAGTGGGTTTATAGCTGGTGTTAGTTTGGAAGTTAAAAGTGTTTTGAAAGCATAGAGATGAGAGCAGTAAGAGAACTTTGGTATTTACAGAGTGATCATAACCCAGAAGTTAGCTGCCCCTTTGTACTTCTCCTGTCTATTTCCATATGTTTTTAGGAACTCAGAGCAACCAGAGATGCCAGAAATCTCTGATTGATGATTAATTGCACAGCTCTCTAGCATTTGATGAGGGCATCCATCCTATAAAGTGTCCTTGGCTGAAGTAGAGGAGTCACTGAAAGTAGTCACCGAATAAAACAGGATGGTACTAAGAAGTAAACCTGACTGAGCAATGGTGTGCACTGGGCTGCACGTGGCTACCCAGGCAAGTGGGTGTTTTCAAATACCAATGGAACATAAATACAAGAAAACATGCTATCCTGCTCCATGGTGCATTAGTTATGGACGAGATACAGTTCTTGATAGGAAGATACTGTATTTGGGCACTTTAGTACAGGGTGATGGCAGGGAGATGCAGATTAGAGTAAGAAAGAGTTCTGATCCCTGCACAGGAGTAAGTGAAGTGCATCTCAAGTTTCACTTTAAATGAGTGTCTCATCATCTGTGTCAGTGAATGGAATCCAAGCTTTCAGTAAATGTAACTCCCCACTATTTATCAATTGAATCATCATTTGATAGCTTTGTCCTGCTCTGAGCTTGCAGCATGTCAGTGAACACACAACTGCACAGAAGAGAATGGTTTTTTTCCTATGTTGTGATGGTCTCACCTTATCTCTCCCCATCCCCGTTCCCATGGGATATGTCTCCCTCAGGAGGTGCCGTTCTCCCGTGTGTGGTGCAGCAGCCCCAAGCCTCTGCACTGCGCCTTCTCCTTGGAGCGCTACAGCCCTGCCACCACGCAGCTGGCCTGCAAGGTCTGCGTGCGGCAAGTCAAGGGGCACGAGCAGGTCCTGCAGATCCAGACCTCCATTCTAGAGGTAAAGCATCCTCTGTCCTGGCTGCCTTGTGAGACCCCGTCCTTCTCTGTTTTGTCCTCTCTATCTCTGTGTAGTTTCTTATGTCCCGTTCAAAACCATTGACATATATATAAAGCCACACAGATTCTTCCATTAGACATCAAAGCACTAGAGATTCTACAATTCTGCTACTACTGCTACTTTACACTAGAGATTCTACAACTCTAAAAGTCATTTATATTCAAATTGGTGACAACAGTTTTCTTGCAAAAGGTTTTGAAGAGTTTGCAGAGCACCCGGAGGTGACAGTGGATGGGTTGTGTGCTGTTCCATCACTTTCTGTTCCCCTATTAGAGCATGCTGTGTACAGCCTGTCTGCAGGACTGCGGCTGTGCTCACAGGGGAAAGATACCAAACTCAAAGAAGACTTTAGCTCCTACTTTTAAATTATTGAGCATCTTTGTTGATTAATCCAAACTAAAACTTTTGGATTGAAGATGCGTGCCCATTGCCAAATGCACTATGCAGAGAATGCAGCAACTAAAGTAAGAAACCCACAACCACCATTCTGTATGAGAGCATCCTCAGGGTACAGCCACATTCGTTACTGTTAGTTCATAAAATGCTTCTATCATTCTGTACCTATCCCAGCACAATGCTGCTGCTGCTGTTACTTTTTCCTCCCTCTCTTGTTTTTCTGAAGGGACCTATCTGTCCTCAAGTCTCCAGAGCAACAGCTCTGCCCTCGCAGAGATGTGGATGGAGGCTTTCTCATGCCTATCTCAGAAAGTTCTTGAGGAGTGAGGAGCATTTGACTGTAAAATACATAGAGAAATAACAACTGAATATTTGAATTACTCCTTGCTTTACAATTCCCTGAACTAACCAGGTAGCAGTAGCTTATCTCGTATGTGCAGGGTATGAAAATGTACTACAGTTCTGCATAGTTAATTCAACCAGTCAGACCATGGGATAGATCTACAGCACTATTACTCTGCATGGATGGCTTTGAGGAGGTGTCATAAATGTTATATGAAGAGACTATAGCATCATTGTTGTTCAATATTTATGCTGCATTTCACTGTAACGAGTAACACATGGAAATGTGACTCCATTAAACAAGACTAGTACTTCATAGGAGAAGAATGGGCCAGACCTGGCTTCCAAGATTTCTAATAGGGAAAACTAGGTACTTACAGAAGTTAGGTGTTTAAAAAAACCCATAAATGAGGTATCCATCTTTCAGGCTGTCTCAGTTCCCCATTTCTAAGCAAGAGCCTGTGATACGATTCCTGGTGTTACTCTTAGTAGTTTGCTAGAGAGCTGCCTACAGACCACGGTGGACAGAAAAATGATGCCCTCACTGTTTTGCTGTTGTATTCCATGCAGAATGAAAGAGAAACCATTACTTTCTTTGCACATGATGACAGCAACTTTCCTGCACAGATGGGCCCAAAAGCATTTAAAATCCCTTACTCCATCAGGCAACGGATCTGTGCCACATTTGACACACCCAATGCCAAAGGCAAAGGCTGGCAGATGTTAGCACAAAAGAACAGCATTAACAGGTAACAAAAGACACTTTGGAAGATGAGCGTTTACATGTGCGGTGGGAGGAATTTGCTGCTGTTCTGGGGTTTTGTTTACTTGCTGGTATTGAAGATGTGAACATAGTGCTAATCGCCCTTAGTCCCAAGGATAAGCTCCAGTTCATACAGTCTCTTAAATACGACAAGCTGCTGAAACCAGGAAATGCTTTACCTGAATGCTACCTGAGGTTTGCTTCCAAGGTCAGGTTCTTTGTTGTGGACCAGACCTCCTCTTCCTTGTCCCACAGGAAAGGGGTCTTGGTATAGAACAACCTACAGAAGGACTTTGGCGCTGCTGTGTACTGTGAAAGCAGTGCTTTAAAGGACTCGGGAGGGTGCGTGTTCTCTGGGGAAGAGCATCTGTCCTGATGCCTTGGCACAGTCTGTGTATTTTGTATTCCAAAATGAACTGCTCATTTTGCAGGTTTCAGGGTTTGGTTTTGGGGTTTGTTTTTTAGTAAAAGGCATATTTAAAAAATGAAGTCATGCTCTACTGTTGGGAATAATGATATTATGATTATTAAAAAGGAAGGATGCTCTAAAAACTAATTCACTACTTATTTTGCCTTTTCCGCTCGGCTAAATTAAATTGGTGGAGGCAGTTCACTCACAGAAATATTTCGTGATTGTCACAACCACCATAAATATGTTCCCAAGAGGGCAGAGGAATACTTAAGTCAAGGAAATAACTTTTCAGTGATGACTTGTTTTGCCTGGGAATCTCAATAAACCACATCTGAACCAAAGAAAACAGACTTATAGTCTTGCAGCACAGAGAGAATCAGAAAGTTCTGCTTTCCTTACCAGTGTTTACTGCCACTGCCAGGCACTGTGATCTCCCTTGTTTCCATTCCTCACGTGCAGAGGAAGTTGGAGGAGATTTCTCTTCCCCAGGAGGTTGTGAGAGACTATGTGCTGAGGAGACTACACCGACTGAGCCCAGATTGGTGATAACCTGTTAACGGTTGGTGCTGTGCTGGAGACACCTGGTGTAGGATCTTTGCAGTATCCAGCTTGCTAAAATCAAATTCACAGATAGGAAAAGGAAGTTGTTGAGCTGTTTAAACAACCCAGATGGTGGAGGATGAACACCTGACTGCATAGATTCCCACAGACCTCCTGTACAGCCTAATCCATAATATTTCCCCATCTATTTCACAGCACACACCGCTGCCATATCAGTAGTTCTGTCGAAGTCAAGGTGTTACTTGGCAAGAGTAAGAGCCTGGCTTCAGCTCCTCAGTGTAGACAGGAATGTGTTCTGGCAATGCACTGGAACGATTCCTATCATGGCTGCAAGGAGCTTCTTCAAAGCTGAAGTTTGTACTACACATACACATGCTATTCCCTGATCGCTTTCGATCTCCAATAGAGATGAATGTTCAGAGGGAAGGGAATTAGTGAAGCCTGAGGAAGAAAATGGTTTCTGCCTGATTTTTACTGATGAGAACAGTCCCGAAATGGTCAGTAGTAAATATTTAATTATCTTGGAGATAGCTTAAAAAGCCAAACATTGAAGTCCAAATTCCCTTTTCTGTGCTACAGATTTATCTGTTTCTTCCCATATTTATAGATCTGTATCTTAATGTAATACAAATGCATAATAACATTTATGCTTGTGAATATATAGTTAATGTATTTATTCAGATCATGATGTCCAAAGCCCATAAGTAGAAGCTGTTATGAAGTAATATGCTTAAGATACTTGTTTTACCAAATTCTTTGCAAATAGCACTGCTGTAAAGTCCTAAACCCCACATATTAATCAAATACAAGTTCACAAATTAAAAGATGTCATGTCTTCATAATCACAAGCATCAATCTAAGTGACATAATTCCTCTCCCTGATTTGGGGCTTTAAACACACTGACAGTACTGGGCACAGCAGGGCGCTTTCACATCCTGGTACCTCCAGTCTATACTGCTCCTCGTCCTCTCTCTTTCACCTTTTTCTCCCCTCCTTGTAGGAATCTCTCCTATTTTGCTACACAAAGCAGTCCATCTGCCGTCATTCTGGACCTGTGGGAAGCCCGACATCAACACGATGGTGACCTTGACTCCCTTGCCTGTGCCCTGGAAGAAATAGGAAGGACACACTCCAAAATCTCGGACATAACAGAAACCGAGGTTGAGGAGCCCGACTTCAACTACAGCAGGCAAAATGGACTTTAGTCACTCTCTCCATTCAAGAACTGACGGCCAGCTTTGACTATGACACTAGAGATTCTCTTTGGCAGGGAGGAAATAAGGGTTTCTGCACATCAGGGTCTGTATGGAGACAGACAGTTCCACAATGCAGTTGTCAGTTGGAGGAGCAGAAGCAGCCCTATTAAAAATCCTCATTTCAGGAAACAGTAATACTGATATAAAGCCTAGTGGAAATCAGTGAATATGTTATGGAATGTCTTAAGCCACTAGAGGTTAATCCTGGTTTAAAGCTTTGGCTTCTAGGGGCCTGGAGCCCCCTCTGTCCTGCAGCTCCAACTTACTTAGAGTGGGTTCAATGCCATTCAGTAGCATCAGTTGTCCCTTTGTATCTGCTACAGAAAACCTGAAAACCTGGCCTTCTCCTGTTCAGATGTTTGAGGAATTAGAGGATCTTGTAACTATTTAATTGGTATCGTGTGTATTCCAACCAGTTCCTTTTAAACATTCAATCACTTAATGAATGTACTGCTGCTGCAGAGCTTTCCTGCCTATTCTGTTAACAAAGGAACAGAACAAACCCCTCCCCTGTGGAATTAGTGTGTGCCTGAGAGAGATTTTCTCAAGTTCTTGGTCTGCAAATGTTCATTTAGTCCAAAAATGTTTCTTTTGGGGGTGGATTTAAATAACCAAAAATCACACGGGAAATCACCAGCCCTATTTTAGCAAGTTTACACATTTTTTGCTTACTTTAGGTACTGAGGCTAAACTCAAAAGTCAAAGTGAAGTCAGGCAGTACAGCTTAATTTTGGTTTCGTTTCAGACTGAAACAATAAACCCCACAGGCTCCTGCCAAAAATCAGTTTCATTCCATTGTACAGCCTGCAGATCTCACCGGAGGTGAAGCTTGGCTGCGTTGTTCCATGTGGTGTAGCTACAAACATGGCATTTACCCCCAGATTTACCCAGAATGTAACGCTAAGAGAATTCTCCTCATTTTTTTATCCATTCCAGACAAGAATAACGTATTCAACTGAACCAAAAAGAGCTGTCACTGTGAGCAAGTGGAGCTGGTACTGAGCCAAAATTAACCTTTATTTTTACTTATGTATTCTTTAAAATGAGCCACGGAGCTGTGGCCGTGGGCTGTCAGCTTCAGGAGAGGACACCATCAGTACAAAGCAGGAACAAACCCAAGATTCCAGGAGCTTTATGGAAATGTAAGAAATGGAAAACAAGTGCTCGGGGCTGTTCCCCCTGTGTTTGGCCAATAGCAGCATGACAGGCCACAGGGTAGGTACTTTGTATGTGAACCTGTAATAATCTGAACCTGTTTCCTCACCCAGGTTCTAGTCATGAAGGTATGATGAACTACTCTTGACTTAAACCTCCGCTTGTTCTCTGCTCTAAAACTGCAAATCTCATTGCTTTCCCTGCTCAGCAGGCTGCAATAGTGTTAGACTCATGAATACTTAAGATTTCCCCCACCGTTTTCAGCACTTTAGTATTTCATGCAGCCTGACATGAGAGTTCGTGTTTGCAGTGGGAAATCATAACGGCTGTAAGCATATTTGCGACTGAGACAAAAATACCTGCTTCTTTGGCTGCAAGCTGTCACTGTTTTCAGCAGCACATGGTTCTATCTGTGTTTGAATTATATTTCGAGTGACTTCCAGTCCTCCTCCTCAGAAACCTGTTCTTCATTGGACAAAATGTCAGGAATTAAGTAAAAATAGGGAATGGCATCCACAGGCAAGCGGCAGAGCTTTAGTGAGCTGTGGTTGTCTGGGAAACCAGCTCCAGGTTTAACTGCGCTCTTGGGCAGTTAATTTGTGCTCAGCTTCTCCTCGGATGCTGTTTAATTTTCAAACCAGCTTCTGTTCCCTACCACAGCAAAGAGCAAAGCACCACCCTGCAGGTGCTGAGGCACACCCATGTCATTCCAAAGAGCTGTGTGTATCCCCTCTTGTTTTCCCAATGGGAGCTACACACAAGACCTGGGGTCAGAGCTGAGCACAGAGCTTCAACCCAAAAGCTTTATCTCAGGAAATGCAGTGTTCACTTCCCAAGACTTGGGCAGCTTTGAGAAACCTGCATGTACAGAGACACCCAATGCTGCTTTTGGAATGCTCAGCAAAGCCCAGAGAGAGCTGACCTGCTCCAGAGTACATCTAAGGGGTCTTCAGATGGAAGGCATCTGGGTTCTACACCAAATCCCAGTTAGATGCAGAAACCCCATCAAGTCTAGTGTCTGCATTAACCTACTGGAAAGACACAAGTGTCAAAGTCGCTTACAGTGCCAGAAAACAAACCCTTCAGCCTGGGGCCTGAGGTAAGATAGCAGTTCTACACCACTCAGTGGAGTATTATTGTTTCCCTTTAGGTTTTGATTCCTGTTTTCTCTTCCCCTTTGCTTTGTTACTGATCCTGTTTTTGGGACTCTGAATCAAGAACTCTGGTTTGTTTTTTTTCTAACCTGTTCTTGTTTTGGTGCTCTTGTACTGTTTAAGTGGACTGGAAATGCCACACCACCACTGATTTACCTTCCTCCCACTGGAATGGGGTATGAAGCAGTAACCAAACCACGCTACCAGGAGCTTATCCAGCTGTACGGCTGGAGTCCTACAGGACCTGCCATACTGTCAGGTGAATATCCATGTAGACCTGTGTGGTATCCTTAAGAGGGAGCAGGAAACATTGTAAGTAATGTGCCCTGTACTAAGGGAATTCCTCAGCAGGGAGTTGCATCTGAACCACTGTGTCTAAGCACCACCGATACTGTCCTTCAAAAAGCTGACTGATTCCTTTAGATCCCACTGGAACACTTGGCCTTCATGAGTACACTATCAGGAAAAACAAGAGCCACAACCTTGTGTTCTTTAAACAGCCCTTCCTTTCCTTGCCACATGCTGCCTGACCACTGCACTGGGTTCTCCTTGTCCTACGTAAACAGGGTACCGAGTCACCTTGTCCATACAGCTTTTCTCACACCTCACTCCCACTCACACTCTTATACAGACAGAAACCCTGTTGTCTGTTCCACTTCTCTGGACATCCTTGCTGTTATTGCTAGATAGTAACACAGTAAGAAATGGAGACTAGGGAGTGGAAAATAGGCTTCAGGTTTTTCCTGTTCCCTTTGATACCAGGTGCTGACCTGATGGATGGGGCAGACCTGCCCATTTCCAGGTGCTCCTTCTGCCTGTTGGCATGAGTGACACTGGAGATGCTGATAGCACTTGCCACCTCCGGAGGTTTGTGCCAGTTCTCCTCTCTTTTTATGCACAGTTTTAGAAATGGAGAAATTAAAATGCTTTTTAGGTAAATGCTTCTGCTGCCACACGGATTTTGTTGCCATTAACAAAGAGCTAAACAATACAAGTAGAAGGTGGTAAATGTTTGCTTCCTCTTTGTTACACTTTTGCTGGCTCCCCACAAGCCTGCTCTAAGTAAGCTTTGCAATACAGTATTTTCTCAGAATAAATCAGAATTTTGATTCCAGTGCTATAAATAAATTATTAGCAATCTTAAAATTCCAGAGGCACATTTTTAACATCTATATTAAAAAGGGTTTGGAACTCCGTATCCATATATGCGTTGATATGAACCAAAACCCAGCGGTAAAGGAGCATCTGAAAAAGGGTGAGAGGCCAGGAATTAAAAATGTATTCCCTTCCTCTAGTTTCTACATTATGACTTTTGGAGAAGTATTTTTAAGATCTCTTTATAAACTACAAAGAGAAAGAAAATGTGATGTTCTGTTACCCAGTGAGATTCCATCCTGCTGCCCTGGGTGCGATATGGGGGAATGGCCATTGTGATTTCACATCACTAAAGAACCTGTTTTCATCCTCCTCAGCACTTCTCCCAGATACTCCTGTGTGAGTCATTCAGGATCAGCCTAAGAGTTGCATTTTAAAACTGACTTGCAGTTTTGTCACCAAAATGGGGCATTTGACAGCTCTGCCAGACTGCAGCACCCTGAAAGCTCATTTACAGTCTCAGCACATTGCTTTTGCATAGCCTTGCTGGTTTACATGAGAATCCTTTTAAGCCACCAGGAAAGGAGCCCTGCTCTGCCATTAAATTCAACCTTCATCTACCAGTGTAAGAGCCATAAAACCCAGATGGACTCCCACAGTTTGCTGGGCTTTTTGTGATGAACAGATAGCAACCCAATTCTCTTAAAATATAGGGCACCATCTTTGTGATCACCATCAGCTCTGGCAAGAGCTGCTCTCCTCCTCCTCCACAGGCCTGTGCATGGGTTGCCTTCAGCAGGTGAAGAGAAAGGCTTACTCAATGTAAATCACTACAATAGGGATGTTGTCACTGGACAGTCTTGGGTGACATTGTCTATGTGAGGCATCCCTGCCCACAGCAGGGATTGGAACTAGATGATCTTAAGGTCCTTTCCAACTCAAACCTTCCCCTGATTCTGTGACTCCATGGTATTAACATCATCCTAAAGGTCCATTTTTGGTTTTTACTTGAAAGACAGCACTATGTGAGAATAAACCATTCAGTAATTGATCAGTTCCAGGGAATATTTTCCACTCCAAAAATACAGTTTATGCACATAGTGCAGCTAAAGCCGGTGAGGAGCTGGTGTGGAATTCTGTTCATGATTGGAATTTATCCCCCCACCCCAGTCTGTTTCTGCCTATAAAACACGGATAAAGTCAAAGTGCTGCATTTGATGTCTTTGGGTTGCAATTAACTGAGTGGAAACCAGGAAATTATTTCTAAGTCCTTAACAACTGGGAATCATCTGATGATTTCTCTTTCCAGCCTTTCTTTCCCTAATCTGGAGTATTCCCCACAGCAGTGGGCATGGTTAACATTCTTCACTAAGAACAGCTCTCATGTTGAGCCTGCTGAAGATGGTTTTCCATCAGCTGTGGTCTGTGGGATGTATTTTGGTAAAATCACTTCCTTGACGCTATTCCTGCTTCAGAAGAGGCAGTGTGTGAAATGGCACCTTGATCCTTCCTTGGATAGGTAATGATCACTAGGTAAAATTCTTAAAGCACAAAGGATTCCTGAGCAAACACAGGCACTCAGAGTGCTAGCTCTAGAACACACAGTACCTGCAGCAACAGCTGAAACTCAATAGGCTGGCAAAAGATTATGAATCATTTCCTAGTAACACACAGTCTAGCTCTTTTCTCTCATCACCAATACTAGCTTAAACGGTAGCAAAAATCTCCTTTCCAACATGGACAAAGATAAATAAACCACTCTAAGATTAAAGAATCACTTGAAGGAGCATTTGATAGTGACAGAGTCTGCAATGCAGAAAACAGAACCGATGTTCTACTGCCGCAAGTTAAACCTGTCAGTGTCCATGTTCACTGTTCTGTCCAAAAAGAACATAAACGTCTAGGAATTTGCCACTATACTTTTTGTATTAGAGGTGAATAGTACAGATTCTACTAGTGTTTCTTGTCTGGGGCTTGGGTGGGTAGGGGTGTATTGTAATTTTCAAGCTATTGCAAAAGCTGCTTTTAAATAAGCTGTTCAGTTGTATTGACTAACTGGTTTGTGCTTTCCAAGGGAATCCAGGCGAGCTGGGGTTCGGGGGTAGCCTCCTTGCCTTGCTGTCACAGGGTAACTAGAGCTGAAGTCACTTGTGAAAGCTTAGCTAAGGGATGTGGTGATTAGGTACCTGTCCCTGATCTGTGATGTAGTGTACTGTAATCTAATGAGATTAGACACTCACCTACTGTAGAGCCGTGGTTTTGTCAGCAGCTACTTAGTCTGTCTGCCCCTGGTGTGATAACCTTGGTTAAGAATGTACTTCTGCAGATTTGAGATGATGTCAACCCCCTGTGTTATCTGGTCTCTGTATATAAATATTATTGTCTATTCCCAAAAGGAAATGTGTAGCACAAAATGAAGTTAAGGGTGTTCTGCACCAAGCCTGGTTAAAGTTCTTTCTGACCCAGCAGGAGGGGGAAGATATGGATCTAACAGCAATGTCTGCTACAGGCAACCAGAACGTTTCCTGACAAACCCACGCTTCAAACTGACTGAAGCTTTGGGTTTGCCATTTAAAAAACCGTAAGACCTGGTATTTCCCATACTGAAGCTCGGAAGATGAACCTTACAGTGATGGTAGCTTTCCAAGCAGTTCCTTCAGTTTTCCCCTCTTTGTGCACTGAAGTTAAGTTGAAGGGGGATGTAGGAATGTTTTTACGTGAAGCTGTAGACTTCTGCATTCTTTCCCCTTTCTGTCTAAACCCCAGCTCCCATTACTGAACCTCCCACAGTTCCCCAGTCCATCAGTAACACACGCACACACAGATATATATGCTGCAATGGAGATGTGACATATATATACTTCCGGTATATAGTTGGGAACAGCCAACTGACATCATAGAGTGCTGATTTGGGAGATGTAGCTGCCTCCTCTAGACTAAATTCATACCCACTATGACTCTGATCTCAGTTCATATATGGTACAAGAACATCAAGTGTACACCTCTTGATTTGGAAGAAGTAAGATGTGGTGCTGGTCAGTTGATGGGATTTCAAACAGTGGTATACATGACTAGGGCTAACTGCAAAATCATTATTGCAACCTTCAACACTTCTGACCAGCCTTTAGGTGAAGGGGGAGCTTCAACCTAAGCAACTACACAGTTAATACCAATAATCTCTTCAACAAAAAAGGGAAACCCCACAAGTATTCCTTTAGAGACCAACCTTCTCTTCTGCTCCTTTCTTTTAGCAGGGAATGGGTTCTGACAATGCTGGTTTGGGCTCAGCTGACTGAGCGTTCTTCCCTCCCCCGGTTTCAGTGTATTTAGAACTGAAAAAAGAGCAGAGGTTTGAATGCTTTCTTGAGTATGAAGCTGAAGGAATAGGAGAAGAACATGGAATATAAAGCATGGCCTTGGCTTCATACCACACTTTCTGTGCCTTGTTCTATCAATGTAAATTCTGAATGTTGTACAGTAAAATACGTGGGAAGGACTCCTTGGAAAAGGCTGCACTGGCTTCTTTTTTCAGCACATGTACATATATAAATATATATACATATATATATTTGGTAATGCCAAACAGCTGTGTTATATTGTACTGAAAAAGTAATAATGGACAGTTTGGATGTTTTCTGTAGAGTTTGCCATCCTGTATGGGCTACGGCCTTTTGGAGATAAATGTACAGACGTAAATTACTGCATATCAGTTATTTATGAATAAAGTCTTTTACTGACATCTTCCATGCCTGCATGAGTGGCACGTTCATTTCATGGGACAGAACAAGATGTCATGGTATGAGTGCTTCGGGATGCTTAGAGTGAGCCTTGGATGGGAGTTTACACTGGGAAACTGTGTACAGGGCACCTTTTTCCAGAAAGCCTGCAAAACCTACAGGAACAGGACCAGAACTGAAGTTCACCCTTTACTGAACACTGAAACAACTCGGGAATAGCAGCCTGCTCCCCTATTAGTCTGCACCACGACCCAAAGAACGCCAGTTGTGTTTTAACATGCTTTCAGGCATTGTCCTTTGCACTGCAAAATCACCATCTAGTCTGCTTTTTGCAGGTCAGATGGAGAACCTCTCTGTGGATGCATACACACTGCCCATTCCCTCTAAAATGCAGGTAACGCCATTGCTACATCCTGTAAGTGGTTGTACCTTGAATCCCACATCACTGGAGTTCTGTTCCTGTTACTGTGTAAATGTAATCTTTGGATCTGTAATACCCTTTACTGAGACAAGAACTCATTCTCCTCATTAATCATTCCCATTCAGATAAGGTCATAACCTTAGATCCCACTTAAAAGAACAGAAATACCCTGCCAGCAAATGGAGCACTGAGTCCTGCAATCAGAGAGCCCCTGATTGCTATCACCAACACTTGGGTACCAGGATCACTGGTGCTTATCTTCCTCAGAGGCACCCACATCTGCCTGTCACCAGTCTGGGGAGAGGACATCAGGAACCCTTAGATTTCAAAGCCAAAGCAACACTGGGGCATTTGAGTAGCACACAGCCCTTCTCTGGATAGATCTGATCTACGCTGCAGCTACCGCTGTGTCACATTAACACACATATGCATGCAACAAAATGAGACCCTGCAGATGGTACCCACCTTAAGCGAGATGGTATAAAGTGCTTTATTAATACATGCATTGCAGGCGATGCTAGGACAAGCTGTTATAAATCAAGATAGCCCTCAAACATTTTATTACATGCATTAAAGTTGTTATCATCCAAGATATACACCACGTAATATAATGACCACCCTTTATAATAAGCAGGCTTACCATGTTACTGCCTTTGCCATTCATTGTAAAATTATTCATGATTGATTCTATTTGCAGAGAAATAACATATGTTACTGTAAGAAGTTCATTGCATTGTGATTCATTGAACAGCCACTGAGAAATCACTGTGCAAGAGGAGGCTGTTCTTCGATGATCTCCAAACAGAATTATGGCCTCCACTGAGCACAGAAGCATCCTCCTCTTTCACATGCCACATTCCCCCCCGCCTGCACAGCACCCCATACACATCTAATGCCCTGCTGCATTCAATGACACATGGGAGCAGCTCCCAAAAAACACAAGGGTATTTGGCATTACTGAAAAGAATTGCTTTTTTACTCTGATTATAAGATGTCTATAAGAAGCTATGGCTCTAGTAAAATAAGCATATGGTCATTTAAAGTCTGTGAGCTCAGCTGAAGAGTACTGATGTGCTTCAGCCCAACCAAGTACACTCCCTTGTCTAGTTTTCAGTCCTGTTCTGTCTCCACAGAGCCTGTGAGGAATAATGAGCTGCCTGCACATCTACCGTGGTGCCTGGTCACTTGAACACTGACTCCTATTGTGACACTGGCCTTCCCCAGGACCCTGTTGTATAGCCCAGGAGATGTCGGTACAGTGTGTTCCCACAGCTGTTAAGGGTGCCATGTGCGTGGTGGGAAGGAAGGCTTTGGTTGGTAAAGATAAGGAAAGTAAAGGATTCTCTCCCTGCCTGTGTTTCTGTTTTGTTTCAAGGCCATTTGGTTGCTTACTCAAATCCTCTAACCCTTCTGTTGTGACAGGAGGCAGCGCTGGAGAGAACTACTCCTGGTTACAAACACTACAGACTAATTTAAACTAAACTGAATAAATCCCAATCTGTCCCCTGCTGAAGAGCTTTGTGCCTTTTTACATATTTTTTTCCTCTTCTACTTGTGAGATACCGGTTTGATTCTATGGAGTCAGTATTCAATATATCCCACGGCTTCAAGGCTGGCTTCCTTACCCTGATGTTATTCCTTTGCTTTTTCCCCTGTCAGCTTTATTTACTAAATAACAGCAGCCACAAGCAGAGTCAAACTTTAAGTAATGGTCAATGCCTCAAGTCCTACCAAAAGCTTTGTTAGTACAAAACAACCCTCGGGAATCCAAATCACTGATGCAGTGCTACAGTTTGCAGAGATTACCAATATCTGCCATGGCAATTACCCAGCAATGGACACCCAAGCATTGCCTGTGGTTAGAGCAGCTGGAACATTTTTTCCCTTATCAGGAAGAAGGGAAAATACTGCTTTAGACTTTTACCTATTTAAATTGAAACACTTCCACAATGCACTTGGAAGCACTCCCCAGCCTGAAACCCAGGAGAGCTGCCACTGTGCTTCACTTTCAAAAGACACCCTGGTTTGGAACTGCTGCCATCAACTTCACACTTCTCAACGTGGCATCGAAACTATCAGCCCTCGAGTAACTTTGATTTGGTTTTCCACTGTGGGAGAATCATAAGTCAGAAAATCAGCCAGGCTCTGTACAAGATGCACAGCCCCACCACTATCCATTGCAATCCTGCCCTGGCACCAAAAACTGGGCTGAAAACGTTTAGCGTATTGCTTAGCTGAACCATTGGTTCATTCAATCCATTGGTTAGGATCAACATACTCTGTCCTCTCAAAGGTGAAGCATGAACTCTACAATGAGTTGTTTGACTCCTAGCCTTAACTTCAAAACAAGTGAATGGTACTCTGAAGGAAGCAGCACTTCTCCCCATGCCTCTAAGCGCACCACGTTGTGTCTTCCAGATCAGAGAGGAGGGATGTTCAGGGCCAGATGGCACATCCCAAGCGCTCTGAACTGCTGCCTCTTTTCCTGGAGAACTGCTGAATGATGTCTTCACCGAATGCAATGCTTCACTGGTGGCTGCAAAGTGCCGACCTGTGCAAGGGTTAATTCCCTGGTGGAATGACATTATACTGCTAGCCTAGAAAAGTCAAATGACCTTGCTTAAGGTAGGAAAACCCACTGGAAAAGAGAGAATAAGAGAAAAAGACAATCCCTACTAGTACTTTAACACCTCAAAGCATGGACAATCTTTCTTACCCAGTGGCTGGTACATCAGGGGCTGGATCTGCATCTGTATACAAGTCATACATTATTCACCAACACTGTTAAGTAACACTATAAAAACTATGCATGTTCTTCAATGGCTGAGGCAGCTAACAAAACCAGTGTGGCTTAGACAGACTTTTGTGACTGCATTTATCAGACAGGACCACATGACAAGTGTCTCTATAGCGTGGCACTAAGTTATGTATTGTAACAGGGAAAACACATTATTAGCATGGCTGGTTTACATATGAATAAATCATTAGCTCTTAAACTATGCCTTCCTGAATTCAAAATAAGCTTTAAAGCGAGCCCTTTAAGAAGTTTGGTACCTTCTATCAGAAATATTAGAAGTGGTCTGTTTTGAATTATCCAGGAGTAAAGCACACTTCTCGGTTAAGGAGGGCTCTTAGCTCTTAATCACGCCTCCTCCAAGCATCATTTTTCTATGGAATTAATGAGAAGCATAACTGAAGAGTAACTACTGACATCAATGCATGAGCTAAGAAACTCTTATGATGTGAAAAAATAACTGCTTTTCTGGGAGTGTATCAAAATAAAACAGTCGTTTACTGAAGTCTTTTAGTCTCACTGTAGCACTGTAGAGAGAGCCTGAGTTTAGTTTTGCCTGCAGACACTGACATTTCTGCACTGGGTTGATTTTAGAGGCAGAAACATCACCTTAATAAGGAGAGAGAACACACTGGGTAGTCACTCACCTTATTAGTCTGTGTACACATGTGCCCCCCCCTCCCCTCTGTAACCAGATATGTCTTGGGCCAAAAATGCCTGGGATAGGCAGGATGACAGTATTTTCCTCCCTCTTTAGTGGGATAACCAGCTCATTAATTCTTAACATGAAGGCTATTTTATGATGAAGTGACAGATGTAAAGATTTACTTCCCTGTTCCTCACCTGCCTTCTCCCTTCTGCTTATTCCTTTGTATTTGGTAATGGCCTTTCTCTTGTTATATCATCCTGTCAAGAGTGTAAGAATCTCTCCCAGGACTGCTCATTTGGTCTAAATCACTCAGCCAGCACTGGTGACAAGGGAAAGCATACATGCCATGGCTGACACAGAGAAGCAGCTCTGTCCTAGACTCCAGTAATTGTCACTGCATGATAAGAAAGTGTAAGATTTAATAAGGTCGTAAAAGAGAATGGCATGAGCTGGTGTGATGGGTATTTTTTTCATTAACATTCAGAAAATCTGGATTCACTGAGACAATAAATTACAGGAACCGAGCAGAAACGACCCAGCTGGTTATTCAACACTTCCCAGTACACCAGTGGAAGCAGCAGGGCTGGAGCACCTCTACCAACCCAGCAGCAAAAGTAAGTCTCTTCAGCCACCATAATTCCTATGCCAGGTGACTCTGGGGATTTCAGAACCACAATCATCCTCAAGCAGTAAAAACACCGAGTCTTTGCAACTGGTTTAGTTTTGAATGGAACAAATGTAGCGAAACCAAGTATTTCTATAAGACATGATGTGCATCAGCTTTAAAGCGGGGTCTGTTGCTAGAAAAGTGAGGACACCCATTATTGAAAAGAGAAGTAAAAACAGTGCTGAAAAGAAGTAGAAAAGTGTTGGTTTATATCGTGCTTCTTGTAATGAAGTAAAAATTTAAAAGTAAAATAGTCATTTAAATCAAATATGAATGAATTGATCATGATTCTGTATAGCAGCACATGAAGATGGATATACACTACATAATCTCTGTAACTCCCATCAAGGAAGGAAAAGGACTGTTTTATAATGAAGTCACAGACCTGGGAATATGAAGATCAAATCAATTCTCAATTCTATGATACTTGGAACAGGCAGTTTCCTTGCACTGTCCTTCCTTATCTTTCATATATAAGACTATAATATTTCCCTAATGCACTCGGAGATACCCTAGAAAGAGAAGCCACAGCACTGCCATTCTCACAGTCACACCATCACTTCCCTCCTCTTGGTAGCTCTGTTCCCTTTGCCACTCAGGCATTATCTTTCTTGACCAGCTCAGCTCTGATTTTACCTTTTCCCCCCATAGCAAGCTTCTTTCAACATCTGAAAATGCTCAGTCATTTCTATTTACTGGTGATGCACCCAAAGTGCTCTCACTCCCTTAAAATGAAGTAAATCCAAACCAAAACTGACATTTTTCTCCTGGCATTCCCTTCCCCAAATATTCTCATCCTCAAAGCAGTCACAGTCAGACTGCTGTAAACTCCCTTTATTTTACCCTACTGTGCCCTAAGCAGCTCACAACCAGAAAGACACAGACCTTAAAACCACACTCGCTGCTCCACCAGTATAAACCAGCTTTCCCCAACTCCACAGGTACATCCTCCATCCTTCCAAAGCACAGCAGCCAAGTCTTCCCCTTGCTGGGACACATACATCTGGGAAAACCTGACTTTTTATTGGTGCTAATTAGAAGCTGAGGTCTTTTGAGAAATGACAGCCCATTTGTGGGTGATGAACACTTCTGAAAGCAGGACCCTCTTGCTCCCCAGTTCATATAGACACAGATGTATTTTCCCTCTCATTACCTGGAAACATTTGGGTTTGCTTCTGAGAAGCTTCCCACGTCAAGCAATTATTTACTACTCATTATCACAATCATCTGCTTCTCACAGCCATGCACAAAAGTGTGAGCTTCAGGGAACTGGGACAAAGCAGGAAACAAACAGCACAGATCCTGGGTTTATGAAAACACCAATAATATTAAAATCCAAGGGAAGAAAAAGTACATTAAGCTTAGGCTTGATTTACAAACTTCCAGAGGGAGCAACAGTTGTTGTGCGAAGGATGTGTTACAATCAAACTAATTTATGGGGCTGTAATAGAGTGGTGAACTGTCTGTACTTAACATTTATGGTGGAAAAAAAAGCCTAGCAGTTTTGCTGCATCCAAATTCAATTAAAATCTGATTGGGGAGAAGGTGCTGTGATTTTCTTCCCATGCATTTTGTCCTTCACTAATTACTTTTTCTTTTTAATACTCTGCCACCTAAGCACTTGGAGAAGGATCTTTGCAAACAGCAGCCTCATTAAAACCCTGCAATATGGTATGTACCCAAAAAAAATGGATGTTGGCCTTAAAAAGTGCCTTTTCCCTTGATACTTATTGGAGAATAAGTCACATGCTGAAAAGATTGTCATTTTCCTGAGCAGGTGAAGAAGCCATTAGAAAATAACCTAGACAAGCATGCACCATTTTTATCCCTGCTTCTTTTAATCCCGCAGTCCACGATGCTATTATGCATGCAAAAAGGTAATGAGGCAGGCAAAGGTTATTACTAGGGACATTCCTGGAATGATGAGGGGCTGTCAATGCAGGAGACTAACCTCAGGCTATCTGAAATTGGAATTTTTGGTTAAATTAATAACTCAACATGAGAGCAGACGGTACTGCTGGCTGTGCCCTGCAGGGCCCAGACTGTCTTCTGACATTAAAAAAAATCAAGGGAGGGCGGTGCAGACACACACAGAAGCATCCACTTAGCTATATGATGCCATAGAAATGTGGGACGTGGGAGTAAGAAGTGCCCTTCCCTGAGTACCTGCCAAGCTCAGTGAACGCTCTTGCTGACTGGGAGGAAGGTGCAAGAGGAAGCAAAGAACTCCCTCCATTCTTCCCAGTACCTGCAGGAGTTTTTTGATCACTACCAAGGGAAACAGCCTCATTATCCTCATTATTATTCATAACAGCACCAGAAATGTTCTGAGGTATTCTACAGAGCAGTTCTTAAAGGAAGCCCTGCTCCCAGAGCTGCAGGGTTTACGCTCTAATTTACATGCACAGGTCTGGGTCACAGGGACAAACAGCATCTATGAAGATGGGTGAAGAAAGACAAAGATCAGAGTAATAACATCACACAGGTGATTTGCTACTTCTGTGTGCAACACGAGGTGCAGTGTTTGCTGCACTGGTGATACTTAGACACACAAGACAGACCTCCCTTCTTTGAAAGGGATTAAGGGGAATGGATGGAAAGAAAGAGGAGGAATGTATTAATAAACAGCCTGAAGAAACCTAATAACACTGCAATATTAACCTGGAAGCAGTTCTAAACTGGCCAACACTTGCAAACTCTGTTAACCTGGAGCGCTTTGTCCAGGAAGAGAGCTCAATGATACAGTCCACAGCCATCAGCAAGAATAGACTTCATATAAGGAGGAGCCAAACTGAAACAGGTTCTTTCTTTTGTAAAGGAAAAAAATAAAGAAAGGAAAATGCAAAACAAAGAGAAGCCTCAAATAAGAGCGAATGACAGCATACCACAAAGGTACGAAGCCAGGAGGGAATTAGATAAGAAACTACTGCATCAGTGACGGAAGGAGGGAATATACGGTATTCATTTTCCTTGGAAGAAGTCTTTGGGCCTGTCTCCCTCATCTCACATTGATCAGACTGGTCCAAGAGTTTTGCATGGCTGTGCCTGAACTAACAAACCCTACTACAACTGTCTCTTAGACCCCTCTGGATTATACAAGCAGAACCCTGGCCTGTGGGTATTTGGAGGTAACTTATCAGCTTGAGCCTTTGACGGCAACAGTAGGGGACCTGTCATGGACAACAAAGGGGTGCTGCCTTACAGACACTCTGCTGCTGTTTGTGTACTTCAGTATTGGAAGTTGCCTTCTGTAGCCCAGGACATGTGCAAGGTTTCTTTTCATTTCTCTGCTAGACTTCAACACTGTTCAGAGGTTGGTTAGGATTAATGAGACAAAAGTCCTCAGTCAAGAAGCAATTTAAGAGTACATTGCTAATTCCACAGAGTTCTGTAAATGAACTAATTCAATACCAGTTGACCTTTTTATCTGGGGGGATGATTTGTGTCTATATTTTTCTTGAGCGGTGCCCTTAAGCAGTGACAATTTGGAAGGGCATTTCTGGCCCAGTGACTGGAATCAATCACGGTGTAAGTAAGAACACACAAGTCGGGAACAATACACTTCAACAACGTACTGGCAGGCAGCCCAGAAGATGAGGATTATGGCAGTGTCTATGTGGATAAGTAAGAAACAGCTCCTGATGGGCAGAATGAGAGACAGAACCCAACTGTCTCATACTACCATTAAAAAACAGACGGAGTAAGTAATAACATGAGTTAGACTTGGATTTGAAGAAACCTTATGCTACACTAAAGGCTGGGTCAGATGTGAGGTATTACTGAGTCCTGTATATACACTCTCACATGAAGGTGAGGAGAACAGCCAAGGGCAAAACAAGCCCCAGAAACAACTAATGCTAAGCAGCTTAGGGAAGCAATTGGTTTGTCTCATTTGAAATGACTCCCTTATCCCCTGTGTTTCTCACTGTAATTAAGATGGGATGTGGTGAAATAATGGCACTGGGTAACCAGCATTTGTGTTTGTCTCCAAGAATACCAGGAAGATGATCGCTTTGTTCATACTGAGTTTTCCTTACAGTGGTGGTGAGGGTCTGAATTAACAAACACAATTAGGGCTTCTCTCTTTATTTTTTACATTGATAAACCTCTACAAATATTCATTATTCTGTTAGCAGAAGGTTGCTAATTTTATTTTAAATTAATGTATTCCTGTTGTGATGAAGACTGTGTTTTATAATGCAATTTAGCTAGCTTTCTCCTTCCCTTTTATACACTGATTTCAACAGCCAATGTGTGGATAATGTCATTCAAGAAAGCAATAAAGGTCTTGCAATTGAAGATACACACTTCTATTGAAAAATGGTTACCATTTTGCCTTCACTTCTCATTTAGCAACCAGAAAGCCAAAGCTTAAACACGGGGTTCTGTTCTGCACACCTAACACCTTTCTGGGTATTGAACCAATGCAAAGCAGCTGCAAACACTGGCTGGTGCCCAAGAGAGGAGAACCTGGAGAGTCCATCTACTGAAAGGCTTTTTAAATCCAGCTATAACCCAAGGTGAAATAGATGGTGGCAGGGAGTGCACAGTTTCTGTCCTCTAGCTCCAGAAAATACACACTATACCAACCGACCCCTCGAGCAGAAATCTCACCAAGCAGTGACCCTCAAAGCACTGAGTGACACCACTCAAACCCAACAGCTCAGTCCCATTTAAGTCAGTGCTTTGTACCAGTGTGTTCTCACCTCATATTCCTAACTCGTGGCACACATGACTGCTTCCTTACTGCCAGTCAACTCCCAACGTGCAACCTGTGAGCCTTTTCTGCTCATTCATCAAGCTATGAAGTCCTAGGGAACAGTTTAAATGAATAGTTTTTATTCACTTGCTCATAGTTATGTTTTATATGGGATGTCTTTATTAGAGGCAACTCAGGAAGAGCCTCTCACAGTATGCAGTCACAGCAGATTACTACGCCTTGAAGCCTTGCGTAACAAAACAGATGCATCTTCTGTTTTCATTCTACATTCTTGCTTTAATTATACACATTGTTATGAAACCTTGTCATGTTGCCACCAGTGGCCCCTGTGCTGAACTTTGCCTTGTCAACATAGCTTTATCGTTCATAAATATTTCAATGAGAACCAAAGACTGCTTATGAAAGATTGATCTCTTTCAGTTCACTGACCTGAAGGCCTTTTATTAAAATTAAACCCATCCTAGATATCTGAGTATTGATTGTTAATATTACAGGCTACCGAAACATACAGTCCTCAAGTAAAAGAGATGCACTGCGGGCTTATAGTGCTGCATTACTGCAGAAATTAAAGCAGTCCACAGCGTTTGAGTGTGTTAATTTTCACACTCGGAACCAAACTGAACAGACTTTACATTATATCACCTGGTAGAGCAACTTGACCAGGACAAGGAGGAAGGAAAAAGGAAAGCCAAGAGCAGGGTCCTGAGTCCGGAAGTGTCTCAGACCCAGGGTGCGCTATGCACACAAGTGATGCTACATGAATAACAAATCCTTTAGCTGATCAAAAGCACTGCAACAGCAGAGGTCTGCCTGTTTTCTTCACACTAACAACATCTTAATAACATCTTGATAACATCTTGGCTCTGCTCCTCCAGGACACTTGCCTTTCCCAAGAAAAACTCCGCTATTATCACGCACCTCAAGGACAAACCCCAGCAACATGTTTACCTAAATGTCTTCTTTTGGTACACCTCTCTGATCTATGGGGACATATTTATGATCATGATCTGATCCTTCCTTTAATTTCACATCAGTAAACACAACTAGGAGTTCACTAACGTCATTTAGTATTGTATTTATAACCTGTGTGCCACATCCAAGGAGGATACATAAACTACAAATTAATCCGCTATTACTCCATTCCTAGACATTGTATTTCATCACTGTAAGGGCAATTGCTAATTTACATAAAACTACTATCAAGACCCTAAATCCAACTGATCCTTGGTTGTTAAATGGGGTTAGAGAAAGACAGGGACATCATTACCAGTTTGAACATCTTTTATTTACTTCAAGTCATACTTTAATGGAATTCTGTCTGGAATGCAGACCTGTCCTTGTACTTGATCTATCTACTACAGCTATGCCAGATGGCTTGCCAGCCCTTTGGGAAGCTCTGTATGCCAGTATGCCCACCTGCAGGAGCTACAGACAGCAGGGGTGAGAATTTGCTGCCCACTTTCACCTTTAAAAGGAGTTGAGCGTCAATCAACTATATTCAACACATTGATTGTTGTGCTAATTTCATCAATAAAACCCCTCAGGTTTGGGGAGAGGTTTAAGCCAGGCATTGTATTGAACCTGTCAGCACCGACATGCTGAAAACCAGATGAATGCAAACAGAGGAGTTTGAAACCCCGCATGGTAACTCTTGAACCTGGAGCAGAAGTTTCCTTGCAGGTGGATAAACACACAGGAGCATCTTTCCTCCTCTCCATTACTCATGCAGAATATTTCCTTTCCACAAGAACTGTGAAGCCTTGAGTTTTTACGATGAGCAGCAAATCGACACTTGAAAGTCCTGATTATGGGCAAGTTCTGATTTCACTGAGGGAACATGAGTAAATTGCAGAGCCCAACATTATTTAATATGGGGAAAAGATTGCCCCATGAAGATAAATCTGAGCTGCGTGCCAAGTCCTCAGTCTTCCTGGAGAGGAAGCTGGTCCTCTGATTACTGACCCTGAACACCAGCAAGAGATTCAGGACTAGTATTAAAAGAAAAAGGAGGAGAGAGAGAAGCAGAGAAGCTTACAATATGTTAGCACTGTTGACTGCACCAGGGCCTTTTCTGCTTAGACTGAGACTTGAGTGCTCTTTGTCTCCTTGGTGCACTATCCACACAACACAGTAATTAAATTATTATGGGGGCTTCTTGTGAGTTGGGGCACGCTTTGTTACCACAGGGCTGCACACAGTTCACTATCTGCTGGCATATTAAGTACACTTCCTATCTCTGGACTCCCATCACAGCCTATCATAAGCGCATCACAAATACAAGCTAATTGAACTGTGCTAACCTGCAAAGTAGGGGCACCAGATGAATGATCCAACAGTTCAAGTGCTAAGCTGAGACCTGGGTAATCTATTTTTATGTCCTTGTCTTCTGGTTGCTTTATTAACTCCTAAGCAAGTTACAAGGCCTTTCACTAGCAGAGTATGTTTGCTTCTCCAGCAAAAAAAACCCAAATAAATCCACATACCAAACCCCCACTAACTTCATGGAAAACCCCTCCAATATCTTATATTCTGCCCCATTTTTATAGGTGTCTTTTAATAATATAATGCAGTTATAGACTACAAAAGATATAGTTAAAAACAAGAGATAACCGCATGGCAAACTGCAGAGCTCTCAGCAGGGGCTGTTGCATTATTTTGCTCCCAGTTAAGACACTCCTGCAAGACCTCTGGAACCAATGCACTCAGCATCTTCCGATATTACAATTAGTTCAACTGAGTGAACTTCAAAAGGTTTGTTAAATGGCCATTACCAGTTACTTGGGTCATTAACTTCAACAGTGGCAGTGTGTTTGCACCATCGTATTTACTATAATTAGCCTGCATATTATTTAATACACACAAAGTATTCCAATCTCCAATCAACAGTACAATCCGAAACATAGCAATGATTGAAAGTCAGATTCCTATTCATATATGCTCCACCCTCCCCTTCCCCTGATGCATATAAAGTAATTCTTCTACACTGCATACTAGGCTACCTCCTTTTGGAGGAGGCGAATAAAGCAGCAGAGCTGTAGAAAACCATCCACGAGGAAGCTAAATTGGGTATTTTTTAATAGAAATGCAAAAAACCCAAGAAGCCTCATTTGAAGACAACTTCTCTCTTGCACATGCAAACCGTGTACAGTGACACCTTCTCCTGCATCCCTTCTTTTAGTCTGTCACCTATTCAGGAGTTAAAAACATACTTTCAGTCATAATCTGTCAATGTCATCATGGTTCAGCACCTCCCATTTGCCTGGCAGTACTCTCCAAATGCCACTGCTGTTCAGAGCTCTTCCTTTATCTTAGTTTCTAAATTCTATGGTGCCTGAACACATGGAACAAACCCAAGGTATTGCTCTGGATGAAGATTCAGAGTTCTTCACTTCGTAAGAAAATGCTATGATGCTACAGCATGAGCACTACACAAAGAAGATAACCCCCAAAGTGGTCA
Source organism: Forpus xanthops (assembly GCA_032466535.1). Lineage (NCBI taxonomy): Eukaryota > Metazoa > Chordata > Aves > Psittaciformes > Psittacidae > Forpus > Forpus xanthops. The sequence goes on from JASSUY010036108.1 coordinate 51,713, forward strand.
TTAAGTGCCTGGATCTGGGAAGAATCACATCCACCTCAAAATGGCTTGAGAGAAGCCAGGGAATCAACACATTCCCTCTGGACACACAGCAGCTGGCAGAAGTGAGCTCATTGCTCTTTGCCCGCAGCGCTCCGCAGCTCTCTTGTCAGCAGTGCAGCAGTAACAAATTGCATCTGCTTATTTCTGCTCTTGTCTTTAAGGTGGCTGCAGATTGTTTAAACCTGTTCTCCCTGCAAGTACACTTGAGCACATCCATGCACCCGTTGGGTCTGAATTTGCAAGGACCTTTGGCATTGTAAAACGTTCTTATGGATGCCATGGCAAATCGAGCAGGAATCTCTGAAGCTGCCTATGAAGACAACTAGCAGCTCTTGAGCAAATGCCGTAGTTTCAAAGCCTGTTGTGTTTTCCTTTGTGACTTTAAATCTATACAGTTTTAAATGTCTAAAATTGATTTAAAATTTTAACAAATTCAGTCTGTGGTTATTAAAATCACTGCTCCTCTTACCAAACAGGGGAGCGGCTTCACTCAAAGACATGACTTTCAGCTCAAGTCCATAGGCTACATGTTAAATGGAGGAGAACAAGAACACTGTAATACACTTCTAATCTGTCACTGAAAAGGGTACATGTTGGGAGAACCCAGAAAGGACAATCAAGGGCTAGGAACGCTAGAGAATGCCAGAACTTAAGTGGCATGTGCTAAATTCCTGATGCCAGAGATGTGGACTTCAGTCAAGCTACAGGAATAAAGCCATGGCTGCTGCGAGCCTTACTGCCCTGACTCTCAATGAAATGGGCAGGTATGTCTAAAGAATAATGCATCAAGATTAATTTCCCATAGACCATGGATCACCTGTGACAGGTTACACACATCAGCAACTGGAAAAGATTTAGTTGGCAGCAAAGCCACAAAATAACCCCACAAAGAGCCCCTGACCAAATCTTCCTGCTCTGGGTCCCTGCATGATGCCTGCTGATTGTTTCACAGTCGTGAGGAAAACAATCATAAAACATGGTGAGGGATTTATTTTCCCTTCTCAGAGTAATAAGTAGTTGACACCCATTTAAATATTCAACAGTGCAATTGTTCTACCATTTAGTCTCATCACGTCGCCACAGTGTGGAAACACGGGCTCAGTTCACCTCCTAGATTTCCCAGTAGAAATAACACAAACCTGGTGTGAACTGAACGTTTGTGATAAGCAAACTTCCTCTTGCTGCTCAGGAACTGAAACCTGAACACAGGCAGCAATGCACAGCCTCCACCATTTTCCAAATGGCTCTTGCTTCCCTACCTTTGCAGAGACCAAAAGCTTAATGGCTGTGCATTTGCTGTCTCGTTTCCTAAATTCTACCCCTTACAACTACTCAGAAACACCCTAAGAACATCCATTCCATTAGACTTGCAGGCAAAGCTGGACTGAGGTATGCAGCAGAAGGCAGGAGAGCTATTTATTTAGCTATTCCAAATGCCAAGGAACAAAGATCTCTGGGACCTAAAACAAGAAACAGTGCTCCTGTTTATACCCAAGTTCAGGAAAGCATCACTTCTGCTATTGGAAACGTTTATCACTTCAGATCTCACCAGCAGGGATTGTTATTGCTGCATTAGGCTGACATCTGGCAGAGAGGTTGGGAGAAAGGGGAAATGGAGAAGAGCAGAGTGAGAAGTTGCCAAGAAGACGTAATAAATTCATTTCTCTGACGCAAGAGCAAGCTTGTCATTAAATGTCAAGTGCTGGATTAACAGCTGTGGAGGACCAAATCTCTGCTTCCAGCTATAGGCTTTCAGCAACACATGGTAAAAATCCTCCACCATTAACTCCGCCTCTGAATGGCAAAGTATTTTGCTCTGGTTTCAGTATGGAGTTGGACTGACAGTGGGTTGCAGATAATCATACACTAGTGCTACCCAGAGCACCTATGCATAAGAGATGAAAATACCAGTTCGCATTTTGACAAGTATGAGCCAAACCAATGCAGTATGTCACCAGTAGGTAAGACATGAAACTACGTAAGACCTGGCTTTAGATGTCAAATCGGGCATTTATGATTTGGGTGTGGAATATCCAAATCTCAGCTATCTCACATCAGTCTTAGATCAAGCTTTTTAGCCTTAAATGGGGAAAATTCACGACCAAGCCAACTAAAAGCCTAAAGAAGGTAGTACCTGGAAGTGACCACAGGGAGGATTCAGCTGTGGTTAGAAGCTCCTATCTGTACCCCTTGCCCCTTAGATTCAGCTAGAAGTTTTGCTCACTGTCCTATAGAGTCAGACTGGTCCCTTCTATCTTTGTTCCTTCTCTGTCCTTGTATTTTGTTCTAGGTGAAACAAGTAAACAGCCCAGGAACATTCTCAACTTTACAGAGTCTGTCTTCCTATTCATAGTCCAGGCACTGAGGCCAGCCTGAGGCAATGCTGCTGAACATGCAGCAAATGCCAAGAAAATTATCATGGACTTTCTTTTCTTCCTTAATTTCTATCTTTTTTGCCAACAAGGTACCCATTGAAATTCAACAGCCATTTTAGTGAAGCACTCCTGATGCTGGGTGACCTTTGCTTGACATTTTCTTTGCATATGTGCACCAGGAGAGACCAATCCACCCTTTAACAACTCCATAATAGAGCAGCATGGTCATGGCAGGGAATGATAAAAACTGCTGTGATGAGGGCTAATTCTTGTGCTATTGGAAGGCTCCTTAAATCAAAGCACTGAAACTGAGAAGTGAGGAACATAACTATGAAGTTTATTGATCATTCCTTACTACATGAGCATAATTCTACTCTGAGAGAGCTCCACACATCCCTGTATTTATGGTATAAAGTAAAGGCAACAACTGTTTAGCACAGCTGATATAAAGGAAGAGTTACCCTTACACGTACTTGCTTTGTGTATTTAATATACTTAAATTATCCATTGCTATTCTACTTCCAAACTAGTCTTAATGCTAATAAGTGACTGCCCCTGCTTCAGACAGGAAGGAGGTAAACTACACAAGCAGAGAGGACTGCTGCAGCAAACCCACCTACGAAATAGTACAGAGGAGGATTTAAATGTGTCACTATTTGGGGAAGTTCTGCAGGATTCGTGATTTTACAAAATAAAGGTAATTAGAAGAATAAAGCTGTATAGCAAGCTTGTTTGGGGCTTTAAAATACTTCTGTACGTAAAATTATCTGCTTCAGAGACATTAAACGTGCCAGTGGAAATTCTTGTACATCACCACATTGTGAACATCTGACCTCCAAAAGTGGGAAATAATGAAAAATTAATGGCTCCAGATGTGCCAATCCTGCCAACAGACAGATGTTCATTTTACACACCATTTAGAAATCCCCAGTGCATTTGACTACACGATGATAAAACAACTAAATAATAGGAAGAAATGGCATAGTGCTTAGAAAGGGAAATCTGCACTTTTCCAAGATCTGAATGTGCACAGAGACAAACAAGATTACAGACCAACACGTCACACATGTGGCAGAAACTTTAACTTGGGAATTCCTAACAGGACAATTAGAAATTGCCACTATCAGGGACAAATCCAACAACTCCACCCATGCCACAGCTCAAGATTCCAGTATAGAAGAGTGACAAGTAACATGAGGAAACAAAAAACACTCTCAAAACTCATCCCTCCATTAGATATTTGACCAGTCTGAACGTATTCCTCTCCCATTAACTAGCATTTCTCTTCTACTCTCTTCTTGCTTCTGAAGCTCTCCTGGCTTCCTGGAGATTATTTTTTTGCTATCGTGCTTGTCTAATACAGCACTTACCCTTTAATGAGATACAGATAAAACTGTCCCTTGTCAGTCTGGGCTTGTCATGCCTAGAGAGAGTTTTACTGCGTCATAAAACCACAAAATGCCCCAGTATTTAAAAGAGATCCATCATTCTACCATTATGTCATCTAGGCTCTGCACAGAGTTCTTTGCAAAACAACAATAAATCCCCGCACAGAAAAGCAATAGAAATAGTTCCTGTGTCCTTCCACTTCCACATGCAGCCACCACCACCTCTCATCCCCATAGGGAAGCTTTCAGTCTGCAAATGAGCATCTGTCTGTGTGATACTGAACAATTTGTTGCATTAGGTTCTGAAAGCATTTTACTAAGGAGCTTATTTATGCTTGGTGCTTTGATAATGACTGTGATCAACAAGCTTCCAGGAGCAGAGAGAGAAAATGGAAGTTGATGGCGTTTGAATGTAATTTCAGTGTTGACTACACAAAGCTCCACTGCTTAGTAGCAATTGGTTTTGTTCCTTTGATTTTGCAAACAGTTGACAAAGGCAATTCTATTGACCAGGTAGATTTGATTAAAATACTGTATAAAAGTGTTCTATGGGGTTCTCAATTATACAGCCCATCGCCTATAGGGTTCCTCTAGCTCAGTCAAGCAGCACAGTTTCATCTTAGTAACTGAAATATAGACCAGCTCCTGCTATATCTTGTTAACTACTTCTCTTTCACATTGACTGCTTCCAAGTACTTGCAAGAAAGAAGGTATAAGCAAAAAAAAAAAGTCTCAGCTGCAAAGGAATATACATGTCAGACCACAAATAACATGCACAGGGAAGCTTCTCCTCCATCCAACAGAGCCAATTATTGCTTTTCAGAGTAAAAACCAGAAGTGATACTGTCTTTGGTAGAAAAATAAATGAAGTCTGATTGCAGTGGTTTGAGAAGGATAGTACCAAGACTCACACATTTCATTTCTAAACACAAGTTACAGGGGAAATGCCTTGTCTTGATGTGCACAATTTTCTTCCTTTGTAAAAGGGAGTACATAATAAATATCTAAAAGTGGAGTATCTGTCCAAACAAGGCCATGTTACATTACTTCCATTATCTGTGCTACTGCCTTCAGGTTTCAGACACACCTTTACATAAAAACCACAGCAGCAGAGAATCCCCTGATGCCCAGCACCTTCTAAACCCTGGCAGTAATGCAGAGTGAAAAGAAAAAACAGACTCAAGCCCTTTCCATTAGGCAGTGACTTTTAAACCCATCCAGCTCTCTACAACAGCACAAGTTGCTGGGCAGTAAAGAATCTGTGCATTAAACAGAAGTGGTGCTTCTGCACAAACAGTGCTGATGTGCAAGTTTTCCTGGGAGGAGAGGGATTAATAATTATTAACAACATCATCATATAGAGGAAATGAACCCTCAGCTCTTGTGTTGACAGACCTGGGAGCAAGAATACAGAAAGAAGCCCTTGTACTAGAACAAGCAGTTTAACAAGGTCAAAAAACAAGGCCTTGTATTTTCTGGTCTTCCAGTTTACATCATACATGAAGCCCAAAGCTCTCCATGTCTGACTGGTGACTCTCCTTGGATTCATCACCTCCGCCTTGTCCACACTTCTGGCTATACTCACACATTGCAGTCTAATGCTTCCAACTGACAAAAAGTCCCTCTCCCTCCAAAAACTGGCCATCAGAAGAGATGACTCAGGCAGGATTTGCTCATGAGAATGCTCCCCTCTTTTCTTTTAAATCATAGAGAATGGAACTTCACTTATTGACAACAGCTCCTAAAAGATGCAGAACTTGCACAACACCAGCTTCTTATCAGTGTGTTAGGGATGGGATCACGGCTCTGTTGTCAGTTGCTCCACACTGACAGAAAGCATAGCTACCTAGAATGGCAGCCCATGACAACTGACTCGTCCAAGGACATACATTTAGAGCTGGGAACAAGCTGCCTGTGCTTATTCTGCTCAAGTGGAGCTGCAGACCTGATACGACAGAAGAATAAGCAGTGCGCCTGTGTTATGCTACCGTAGGGTAGGAGAAGAGGCATGGAGTGTGGTCCAGTTTGCTGTCCTCACAGCCCTCAAAACTTACTCCCATGAAGAGTATAATGCATTTGTCTTCAGTTGCCATTAATTGCAAAGATTTCTTTACACAGTTTATGGGGAATAACACAATGATTTATCAATCCCCAAAAGAACAAAAAACAAGGAGCCCAATTTCTCAGCTGAGATTAGAGGAGGAAAAGAGGGAAGGGGCAAATCCTTCAAGCATAAACAGATTGCACTATTTATACACGAAACTGTTTTCTGCATCTCTAAACTTCCCGTGCCCAAGTATTTTAATTAATTGCAGTGGTTGCTATGGCAACTTCCTAACTCAATTATAGAGCTACAAAGAGGTGCAGTGTGTTTATGACAGGTAACTCTTGCTGAAGCTGAAGTAGACAGCAGATACCACAAAAACAACACCATTGTGCAGGCACTAGCAGAAGGTTCACAAGAGACAAAATGGGCTTCTGCTCAACCACATGTGACCCTCCAGATCCCTTCCAACTTAGATTCCACCCACTCTGTAGCCTCTTGAGGGATGATACAACACAGGAGCATCAACAGATTTGTGCCAAACCAACTGACTAAACAAAGCTGATTTCCTGGGCTCCATCCTGAGCTGAGCAGAATCGCAACGTGACGGGGGGAGGAAAAGCATTTTGACACAAGAACTGTAGCTTTTGACAGTCTGAGTGAACTCACAGGGGAACACAGCTGTCACAGGAGGCTGAACACCTTAACAGTTCTACCTTTGTCCATAGAGCTCAGCTACTTGACCCTAAGGACAGCATTCTGCTCTCCTTGTCACTGCAGAAATACCAGTTCCTGTTTGAGCCTCAGTTCCCCATCAGTAAAATCAGGACTGTATTTCCCAATTCCTAAACAACATAAAGAGACCAAAATTACCAGCTGCTCAAACACAGCATGGATGACGTCTGGTTTAAGGTTACTACCAGATTAATGATGCAAAAGATTGATGATTTATGGTCAGTTTTCTCTGCCACCAAGTACAATAGGAGATCCTATTCAGCTGCAGAGGTTGGGCACTAGGGAAGACTCAAAAGTCTAATGAAGACCTAATTACATCCTTGCATTAGAGCAAACAGCATGCATCACAGTCAGTATTCTGCCTCCAGCAGTGATGTAGATGTTTCAAAAGCAGATGCAATCTTCCCTACTTGTGCCACAGCACTGAATGATCAATGGAAAAGGAAAGGCAGGGGGAAAGAAGCAAGAACAGCATTATCTCTTTGCCTTATCACCTACAATCTGAGGACTGATAATTTTATTATGATAAACCACCTTGCCATGTGAACTGGGTTCTATTCTCTTCCATACCTGCACTGCTCCTATCTTCATTTCTCTGGTATTCTTCTCAGGAATGGACTCGTATGACAAAAGAGACATTACTTTTTCCAGCTCAGCCTCTGTCATCTGTTTTCCTAAACATGACTTTTAGTCATTGTGGTAAGATTCTTTCTTTTTGCCTCTCTACACATCCTGTCACATTAAGCGTCCTTTTCTCCCTTTTTAGATTAAATGGCTTGTTAGGTATTTCTAAAGGTGTCTTTAGTGAGACACAGTGATATTTCTTACCCTCTCTGCCCCCATCCTTCAAGGTCACAAAGGCTTCAGCTTGTTTCTTAAAGGTTAAATGTGAATTCCAGAAGAGCAACTTGAACTTTGGAGAGCTAAAGCAGAAAAAAACTCCAAATCTTTAGAGAACGCAGTATTGTTACGTGAGAAGAGGTGAATGTGAGTGATGGAGTAGCAGTTGGAGAAGCCAGACAAAAGCCAGCAGCTCCCTTCCTGAACAACTTTATCTGTCTTTGCAAAGCAACTGCTACTGTTTTATCCTCTTTGTCAAGCCTGCCCTGCTCTGAAGAACACTGTAGCCTGCAGAGCAGGAAGTTGCCAAAGGCTTTTTATTTCAGCCAAGCCCCCCCACCAGCTGTGACTGTACTTGCGAAGGATCCTCACTGTTAACTCTTCAGAGATGGGTATTCTCCAGTCTGCCAGGCATGGAGATGCTTACTCAAAGTCAGACTGTTCAGAGGTCAAACAAATTATGCTCTCTTCCTCAAGAGGCACTTTAAATCAGTTCCTGCTCAACTTCCTGCACCTTGCCTGTTGTTCCACTTAAGTCTGCACTGTTCGGACCCACTAGATGACTAGAACTGCTTGAAAAACTACTGTCATTTTGAGTCTCACAACTGAAAGCATGGTTCCCACACACATGTACCCTTGTACCAGGTCACCCTATTTCATGTTCTTCCACTCAGATGAATTCTATCTATCTGAAGCCCCATTTCATTACAGATGAACTTGCCACACTCAGGCAAAAGCCATATCAAATGAGAGTCTGGAATGACAAAATCCACAAACTTCTATGAGTTAAATCATTACAAAACCAACAGACTTTACAGCAAGAAATTGGCCAATCAGCTTTAAGTGATGCAGTACCATGAGTGGGCTGCAGGAAACAGAGGCTGGGTTTATATACAGGCACAATTTGCTTCAGTCTAGCAAGGCTCCATTTTTACAAGTATTTTTTGCTCTCTGGTTTTTGTACTCGCATCCAGTCTGGTAATTTGGTGTGAGTTTACCTTGGCAGCATTTGTGGAAGCAGAATCTAATAGGGAATTAGTCCATGCCTCACTAGCATAGTGGCAGTCTCCAAGGGCCTGGATTAGCAGGGTTAGTTTAGCAGCTCGCTCCTCTACAGCACATTTTACATGACTGGGCATCTCTATGGGCCGGAAAGCACTGCTGAGGAATTCCAAAAACACCTTCCTAGAGAGCACTGCTAGAGAAAGGCATTCTGCAATTAAAGACACAGGGCAAACCTGGTGGAGCTCTCAACCATATTGTTCAGGTACTTCTGCAAGCTCAGGGATGACTACAGGATTACAGTTACTTTACTAAACTACATGAGATTTCTCCTTAGCAGCATATCGATGATTACAATGAAAAGCATCACAGACGGTGGGACCTTCCTATACATATTTCTATTTATATGTGTAAATGTATGTCTAAAAGAGACACTGGATTAAAATGTACCAGAAAATGGTATGTCTCATGCTTCCATTTCCAATTCTCGTTACTCAAGAACAAGGGAGATCAGTGGACCAGAAACTGAGAACACTTAAAATAGGAAACATCCTGTGCTCTTGGCTGAGAATCACTCAGGTATCAAAATTCTAAACAGATAAAAATTAAACGTAAGTTATTTACCATATGCACAATGAGAAAACTCCACCCTTGCACTGAGTCAAGAAGAAAAACTGACCTTGCTTCAAGGCATAGATCGACCTCTAATGAATTAGGATTTTTCCTGCAAGCCAGTCTTAATTAAAAAGTATCCAAAATCACTTTGCAACATAATTGTTAGTGGTAGCCACTACTGGAGAGGTTATTAAATTAAAGTACTACCAGACTTCATAGTACCATATGGCCATTCCCATGCCACTACAGCAAGCATTTTTACACATCCAGAGTGTAAATCCATTACAGTCACCGGCTGCTATCCTTACCAGAAAGACAATCTGTACAAACCCCACCTAGCCACCTAACATACAGGTTCCCCACAGAAGTGGTATTCTCAGGACTAGCTAGGACTATGCAGTCCACAGAATAATACAAATAAGGAATGAAGGGGCACTCCTACCGGTGGTAGCTACAAGGCTTGGTTTGAAACCAGAGATTCATGTGATCCATGAGTGATCCTTGCGATTCAACACTATGGCCATGGGTTTAGCAAGAGACATACAAGCGGTGCACTGAGAAGCCCAAGCACAATCATTTCTGCTATTCGTAGTTTAGCCTTTCAGATTTCCTCTCTTGCTATTGCTCTGATTCTTCTCCCAAGGGATATTAGATGTGGAAAGCAGCAGGCTGACCTTTAACACTGCTCTAACCATTCACCTCCTTCAAGCCCTTTACAAACCAGCTAATTAAACCTATTGTTCACCCCCCAGTACAGAAAGCACCATTCCTAGCTGTGGAGATCCAATTCTTCTCCTAATTGCATCCTGTACAGGTCAGACTATTGCAATCAGCACTGCTTCACTGAAGCAAAAAGAGTTTTGCCAATTTACACCATTTGAGGCAGACCAGGTCAAAGGTATTCCTTGGAAGTACGTACAAAATCATTACAATATGAAGCATTGAACACCTTTCACATTTGACCAGGAAACTTCTAGAAGCAAATACAGAGATACTCAGAATCCAGCTAATGCCACCATAATAAGGTTGTATAGGAAGCTGAGATCACAGCCCATGTTGGGATTATCCCTCTTCATCTCCATTTCAGTTCTGTTCTTTAAAATAATAAAGGCTATAGAAACTTGAAGCTTGATACTTGATACTTACATCTTTAGATGCTCACCTACAGCAATAACACTGCTTTTAGCAATATCAATCTTTGAATATAAACCACTATGCAAACCAAACACTTGGCCCTACAGCTTTATTTAGTAAAGAATTACATGCACAGCATCACCTGCAGATTTAAACAGGTTCTGTAAAGGGACATTAAGCAAAGTCAATAAATAACTGCAGAAATTGTCTCATACTCAGGTAAGAAAAAGACACATGTTGGTGTGCTTCTGTAGCAAATGCTAATAACCTGGAGTGTCTTTGCCCTCTATGAATTGACCTTATTACGTACAAACAGTTCATCTATAATGCATTTAACTCAAGTTCTTCCTGTTCTAATGAATTAACTGCACTCCAGTGGACTGCCACTGAGAACTTGTTTGGTAAAATAGCGTCAATAAAAATCACATCAATAAGAACCCCTCCAAACCATTTAACAGGCAGGAAATGCTTAAACAATGATTTTCTTTCCCTTCTCTTGTCAGAAAGTCTTCAGAGGATATACACATTCTGTGATGATCTTTTGTAAACTCAGTGCAAGCAATGCTTTTTTGGTGAATAAAAAAAGATATCTATCAATAAGTAAGAAAAATAGGCCCACAACAGGATGCAATTTCTTCTTCAGGCTTAGAACATTATGTCCTTACACCGCTTCACTGCTCCACCAGAGAAAATTCTCTCTCAATGGCTGCTGACAACAGATGACATTTGCATGATGGAATCGTACAAACCTCTTCAGAGGTACTCACATACTGGTAATGCCCAGCTGGTGTTTAGATGATACTACCTAGAACAATAATGTCTAATGGCAAGCAAACCACTCCCGTTATGGACAGTAGCCAGCTCTTGAGGATTTCTTGCCTAATTCTGGGGAATACATGGGTTCTCATCAGCAGTCATGCAATACCCGCACAAAAGAACATGCTAGCACGAGAGAAACACAGCGAACCTGATGATCACGGCTCCTCATCACAATTTACTGACTCTGGTTCAGTTAACCCCAGATCAACGCAGTGAAAGAGCAAACAATAAGGCAAGGATCATCATTAGTTACTAAAAAGAACTAAAAGCACTGCAAAAACCAGCAAGAATGAGGGTGGAAGAGCAACTAGTGAATAAACTTGGCAGGCATAGACATGGATTTCATAGTTATTCCTCATCTCACACACACCCACCCCAAGGCTGGGTGATTACAGAAACAGATGTAGAGTTCTAGAAAGCCAATGAATCAATACACAGTTAAATTACACAACCAGGAAAAAAAAAAAAAAATCAATGGAACCACAAGATAAAACAGTGGAATATAAAAACCCTGCTAACAATAAATAAAGCAAAGCTGTATTTAGGGACTGTCTTGCTATCTATCCAAAGTAGAGCTTGGCCACACTGTCAGTACCTTAGCAAATTACTATCAAAGAATAAAAGCCTACAAACAGTGTAGCTGTCCAGACCCATCTTCCACTCAACTGCCAAATACCCCCAAACTTACAGCTGTTTCCTTTGTATACTTCAGTGTTTCTGAATATAGCACACACGTCAGTACCATTTCCATTAGGATCAGTATTTGATAGCACAGGATATACCCAGCAATCAAGTCGGACCACACTCAAAAAGTGCACGCACTTTCAACTGTATCATCTCAAATATTTCAGACTGATTATTTTAAATTTGTTTTTTTTTCTTTGCTCCCATTTCTTTTTCAAGACAAAGGGAGAGAGAAGAGAACTGCAGTCAGATTAATGTGTATTTATAGAATGTATTGATTGCACTGTTTGCTCATAGTGCTTCTGGAAACCCAAAGTGGACCCTACGTCCCTAAGGGGCTCGATTTTCTCCTTACTGATTCGTCTGTAACCATTTACTTAACTGTGTCTATAAGCACCTATGGTCACCCTGATGGCAGTGGGACATCTTATTTCCACACACACTCAGCTCTCAGTGCTCCTACAGAAGCCATGAGTTCCCTACATGACATTTGAAAGGATTTTATGATAATATTCTTCTTGAGAAACTAATATCAGAACTCAAATCTTAAATAGTAGTCAAAATTCAATAAAGGCAATGAGGTGCACATGCATGTTGTCATCTGCATGAGGACACGCTTTACCACACGGAAACAGGGAGCATGGGTGTACACACAGAAAAGGATTGGGACTCATACTGAAGGTCAGTGGGTTGTTTTGACTCCCTCTGCATTATACAAAAGTGAAGAGCTAAAGATTAGTGATACTGAATGGCCCCACTGCCTACATTCAGCTCCTGGCAATCCTTCTACTCCTTCCACAAAGTTCCCTTTGTGTACATTGTGCATGCACACACACATGCCTACATTCAGACATGCGCCCTTCCTGAACACAACAGCAGTTGTGGAGCCTTTCCTCATTATCATTTCATAAGGTGCAGGATTTAAGGCTTGTTTGTGTTTGAGCTGCTGATGTTAAAGTAACACTTACCCTGAAGCTTTCATAAAATTTTCAGAACTGCTATTATTTTTAACCTACTGCCAGAGGCAAATCTTCCAACAGAACACAGCTGAGAGGGGTCATCTGTTTCCTCCTAGTAAGCAAGCTCCATTTCCTTATCAGGGCAATAAATATTACCACCAATAATAAGTTCCAAACAGTTCCCACTTCCATTGCCACCACGCTAGAACATTGTTTCAATGATGTTTCAGTCGAACTGCACCTACCCCTTAAACACTTAACTTGGTTTTTAAGGCAAAAGAAATGACAGTAAAATTAAACCGCTTCCCATTCAACAGTGGGGTTTTCTGGGTAACACCTCCTGTTCTTGTCAGGAGCTACACTCACATCTTCACAATTAGTCCTTTAATTCAAATTGGTCTATGGAAATCGTAGGTTCTTTTGAAAGCTATAGCATACGATCATTAAACCATACAAAAGACTTTATCTGGTGGGGGAAAAAACATGTATACAAAGGAGAGGAGAAAAGGAGATCTCAAACACAGGAAAATGACAGTATTTTCCACCTTAACCTCTTCAGCTATAGTTGCTAAGTAACCATGACACACCACTGTGTATTCTCTGCAGTGTCTGGTCTACAGCCTGACAGTTTGATTAATTCTTCTGAGCACCAACCCTGCATGGTGAATATTTTAAATACGTAAGCATTTATGGAGGGTACAGGGGATGAGGAGGGGGAACACACACACAAAACCCCACAAAAGTCTATGATTTATAACTTAAGTTTTATTCCTAGGCTACTAGGTGGGAAAGTAAAATCCTCTTCCGACAAAGGAAGGTCATGTACACAGTTATTTCTTCCTCTACAACTTTTTGACTCACATACCAGTAAATACATTTCTCCATCCTCAAAAGCATGCATGTTTGATTATGGATCCTGACTGCCAATGTTTGTAGAGAAACAGTAAAAAAAACCCTACAATGTCACTGCATTGTCCTCTAAGTGTCCACATTTCTACAGTTCATGAGGAAGTTCAAAAAGCAATGAATATCCCTGTGTCAGTGGACAGGTAAAGCAAAACTCACTGGTTCTACCTGGTTACACCAACTTTAGTTTCAAGATTTCCACACTCAGGAGATGTAATTAATACAGACTTTAATGATACTTTTACCTCTAGTTTCAAGCTTTCATGGCATTCTGCCTCCCTTCCCCTCCCCATTTGGTCCCTCTTTTGGGAAACACAGAGGGAGAAATGCAGGACTAGCTTAGAGTAACACTGCAAGCCATCACTACATCAGGTACTTGAGAGACAGCCGGTGCTGGGTGAGGCGTCACAGAAAGGCGTGGCCACGGGCAGAATGGTGGAGGAAGAACCCTCTGCTCAGCTAAAAACACAGGGGGATTCCAAAGCCAGAAATTGATTGTACTCAAGCTAGGCTTTGAGCAGGTCCTGGTACCAAAGGTGGTGTCTGTTGGATCTTGAAAAGAAGAGACTCTCTGGATGACCAACAGCACTCGCAACCACCACAGGTTATCACGTGTCTGCTGCTCTCCTTTGTGCCAGTGCCTCTATACCCAACTTCAGGTAGACAGAGCAGTAATAAGACATTGTCTCATAAGTTACTCCACCATTTAAAGAAATTATGAATGGAAGACATTCACAAAACAAACCTTTTTCTAGCTACTCCGGCCTCGCATTTTGCAAAGGAACCAGAGTGTTTCTCCGGAGCCACTGACCTTCTATATGGTAATAAACCCTGAATTCCCTTTGTGTTTCCATTGTAATGTAATAGTGTCATGCCTGCTAAGTACAATTTGACTTGACGGACTAATTAGGCACTGCAGATTACCACTCTTTGAGTAATCAATCTGTCTGGTCACATAAAATATTTCCTCATTTAAGGAGCTTTTCTAGACATTAAAGTGTATCCCCCACCCACAGGAACTGCTTTCCTAATACAAGACTTGAAACATACTGTGGGATTTGCGAAAACCAGGCAAATCTTGATGCATTCTCATTTTGAATGCTTTCTGGTAGACAGATAATATTCCTGTGAGGATTTTTCCTTGAAAGCTTGTCCTTCCTTTTGCTCCAGCAATTACTCCATTGACTCAGACATCTCCTATAAATATTGACAAAATTAAAACACTCAATTCAAATGTGATCAACATGATATTTGGGGTATATTCATACTGTATTTCATCTTTCTATCACAACCATCTAATAATAGCTGCTGAAAGGAAGAAAGGCTAATTACAGTTAGAAATCTACCCTTTGATATAATAGAAGGCCCAGAAGCAGAAACACTCTTATCAGAGACTGTTCATTAACAGAATGATATAAAGAGAGAGACCTAATACTACATGTCTTAGCTACAAGCTAACACATCTGGTATCAAGCAGCATTTCCTGACTAGATCACATCTCTACCCTCTAAGAGCTCTCTCCCAAGCAGCCAGGCTTTCACAGAGTCTGCAGATCCCTCCTCCAGCACACACACCCCACTCCATGTTCCTCTCCCCACACTGCACCCCATCAGCTGCAGTCACGTTGTGCTCAGAGCTGTCAGCTCTTGTGTATGGTTATACTTCTTCCTTCAGGAGCTTTCCCAGGGAGAGAAATGAAAATGGAATTGAACCCTTAAGAAGACCGCAGAATCCCAATTTAGATGAAATATTTGCCACTGCCTTATATCCATATGTACTCTTCACATATGTAAGAGAATGAGGAGCTTCTTTATATGCAATTATAAAATGATAATGTATAGGAACTCTTGGAAGCAGACAAACTTCAATGTAGCTGGGTTTATGAGCTACTGACAGACTTTCCATGGTACTAGAGGACAGGCTTCCACTGTATCACAGCTTTGTACTTCCAGGCTCAGGCTTGTCCTGGTTTCCACTCCCTACTGGCATATCTTTACAGCAAATTGTTGTTTTCTCACCAAAACCTGAGCCTTCAGTCATAGTACATTCACCTTTATACTGTAGGAGACTCCTAGTGGCTTCAGTACTCCTGAATTTTGTCTGTGCTCATTTTATCCTATTCCCAAAAAGCAGCTACTCAATATCACATAGAACATGCTGCCCAGAACCATCCTCACCTCATTTTTGCTTAGCCCTTCATTACCCCTTGTGGCTGCTTGGTGATGGCTTGGGTTTTTCTTTCCTCTGCCTCCCACTGCAGCTTAGGTTTGTTACTGTTTATTGCAAGGGGTATTCCTTTGGTTTAGTTCATTCATTTTCTGAGCATAACTCAATCCTGTATCTCTGAGATGCTTACTAAATGCAAACGCCACTTCTGCTCCCTCTGATTGGATTTCTCAAGACAAAAACCTGAGTGCTTCAAACTCAGTTCCCTTTTACTTAAAAGAATACTTTTCATTAATGTCACTTTTCAACAGAGCACCTCATGTTCTTTTGCAAACACTGAACTACATACCAGCTGTTCAAGATCCATACTAATAAACCAACTTTAAAGCGTAGGTATGTCCTACACAGCAAGGCTTAGAAAGCAGATTTTCTTTCCTAGGTTTTATTTATACACGATCCTCAGTCACAAATCAAGATTCCATTACATTTGTTGGCACACAAGCACAAATTAAGACCAGGCAACAGTGTTTCTCCACTCCCCAAGTTGAATG
Source organism: Forpus xanthops (assembly GCA_032466535.1). Lineage (NCBI taxonomy): Eukaryota > Metazoa > Chordata > Aves > Psittaciformes > Psittacidae > Forpus > Forpus xanthops. Next base: position 67,970 of record JASSUY010036108.1, read on the forward strand.
TTTAACCATCATTCAGGATACAACTGCAGAAAGGGGCAGGGATGTGTGGGCACATGCACTAACAGTGTTTAATTCTATTGAAACAGATTTAGGATTTAATAATACTTAACTTCAGCCTCTTGAGTTAAAGAGACTTTCCTCAATGAACAAGCAGGCACATCCCTGTAAAGGATTTGATACAGGAAATGTGTGAGCTTTGCATTCTGAAAATGACTTCCCAGTGTATTCTATTTCAGTCCGGTTACAGTGCCAAGTGTTTAACTGCTGTCCGTTAACTTCCTGATCAGAACACTCCCTGCTTTTGTGTTACCTAGTTTTGATCAAAGCATGACTTTGCTTCTGTAACTGCATGTTCAATTATTAATAACTTATTGGCCTCGCTACGGCTTATCACAACAGAGCTGATGACATTCATGAGAAGTGACATGTATAAACGCATGCAACCGAGTTCTTTCCTCTTTAAAGGGATCATGATGAAGGCATCTGTTGCATAGGGCAAAGAATTACTTTGATCAAAAGCTGTGGAAGAGCACAAAGCCAGAGTCTAGAAGTCTCCAAGGAAGAATAAAATTAACAGCTTTGGAGGCAGATTAATCTCCTGATTATTGTTAGCAGCCTACTCCAAAGAAAGAGTGATGTTACACATCATATGATCTTTACTTGTTCTTGTAAAACAGCTAAGCCATGAAGTTCAGATCCCTATTACTATTTATACTTGCAGGTATCCTGGATATACCCCATATTTAGTTAGATTACTCCAAAACACTTGAACTGAATTTGGGTGAACATTATATTTTACTACCAGACCTCGTCTCTTATTCACATTATTCATTAACCTTGATGAAAACGCTCAAGCCTCCAGCATGTTAATGAGAACCCAATCCAACCCACCACTTCTATTATTCGTTTGAGGGATGGTGAACAAAGACTTTTGGGCTGAAAGATCAAAAACTAATCCAAAAGCAAGAAATCACATTCATTCCTTCCTCAGTGTTCGCTCTTAAGTCAAAATCTAGCATTAAAAATAAGTAAACAACTCTTTTACATGCTCCAGACCACTATATTTTTTTTACACAAAGGGACAGTAATTCTTCAAGCAATTGGTAAGCAAATCTTCTCTTGGGTTCTTAGGTTCATAAGTACGCACTTATCCAGAATTAAAATGAGAAAGGTTGATAAAGCCCCTGTATTTCACCTACACTTTGCAGTTACAGATAATAGTAATGTTATCAAAACAGACACAATAGAGATGGATCCTTGTCTGGGAAGCTCTGTCAGCTTTATGTTCCTAATGAAACAGAACCTCATCCCTTCACTGTCCCATCACATCTCCAGACCACCTCAGTCATGCTTCCACATACCAAGCCAGTGGTGCTTCGTAACTACAGCCAAGATTCTCTGTTCTGCATGAAATGGAGTTTTTCTCACTGTAACAATCTCCTACCTGACAAACATCTTAGTTGTCTGACTTTTAATTATGCTTTCTAATATATGTACTGAAGTCCTCACCAGTTGATCAGTCAAGTACAGCACCAGCAAACACAAATTTCACCATACATTTCAAATGCATAAGGTGGAGATCACCAAATTGCAGTTTTTTTCCCAGAAATTGTCAAGCTGAGTGATGAATGCTGGAGTATTGTGGTGACATGCTCCTCTGATTAATGAGGTGACAGTTTTATGCTGTGAAATAGCAAAGGGACTTGACAAGCCTTACAGTTTTGCTCATTGACTCTAACAGCTGGAATGATGTTTCCTAACATTCTCTCAATGTTTGTCACTAACACATTGTCCTTGTCACAATCTTCTCTGAATGGATTGGCACACTGGAGCAAGCAGCAGCAAGGTGAACAACGAGAAGCAGAACTGAGAGATGGTCAACCACCCAAGAGCATCTTCTCACCAACCCCATCAGCTGAGCTATTATTGTTTCAGGTCATAGCACACGTTTGTCTTTATTTGCTTGATGTAAAGCAAAGCATAAGTAAGCAACTGTATGGTATATTTCAGAATGGCCAGTAGTGTCCCATTACAAGTCCCAGGCCCAATTTTGAGTGGGGAAGTAATCTGGCAGCCACATAAAAGGATTCAGCACAGACTGTACTCTTTCATAAAGGCTGCAAACATCTGTTTATAAGGCCTTAAACATTCATGAGGTCAGCTGCCTACTAAAGAGGCACTAGAGAAAGAAACCTCCAGACTCAAATTGCACCCAGCTTTCTGAGGTGCCTTCTGGCAGGTAAAACCTGGGGGTCCCTTACAGCTCCCAGGTGATCCTTATGTGCACCAGAATATACATGCAAACCAGCATGCTAAGAACTGTTCTAATCTAGAGGAAACAAAGGAGGCTAATGAAAAGAAACAAGTTCTTAATGATTTAGTCAGTCCAAATTAGAGAAACTGAATGCTTCACTCATCACTGGGATAATGGGTAATTCAGGGGGGGAATTCAGTATTTCATACTGTAAATTACTTTTATCACCACCACCACCAAGTTACTGAGAAATCAGCAGAGTTGTGTGCGACAGGTCTCATTTCCCAGCATATGGAAGGTACAGAGTAGAAGGAAAAGTGCTGGGCAAGGTTCTGTTCTGGTTTGTGTCGTTACCGTTCAGGAAGCCCATGGTAAATCTCTCTCTGGTGAAAAGAGCTATGCTGAGTTTCTTAGGCAGATACTTAACTAGGGGACGTGGGCTCTTGGAAGCTGCAAGCTTTATTTACTGTAGTGGCACACAAGTGATGCAGCATTCTAACACAGAAGTGTTAGCTTTGGCTTCAACACATTCAATGTTTGCTTCAGAAACAGTCATCACACTCTTTAGGGATTGCAAAGGATATGCCTGAAGCTTCACTGAATCAGGATCTGAAGTCATAGGCTTCACTACAAGGTGTGTAACACTTTGAAGCTGCAGTTCCTGCTTCATTTCTGAAGGGCATTGGAGTAGTTTTTTCTAACTACCACAAGTAATTCCATAGAACTCAACATCTGATTACTGTGGGGCTAAACATATACAGAGGCTCGTTAACAGAGCACAGCTGCATTAACACTGGTATAAGTGTCCTCAATATCTATTAAGACATAACAGCTAGATCTAGTAGAGGAGAACTATTCAGTAATAAAACCTGATAATTTCTTAATGCTACTGATCCAAACACAAACCCCAATGCAAATATTGTCCTATTATTTCTCACTGCTCAGCAGAAAGGTTTCCAAGTAATTAATCCAATGCCTTACACCTCTTTTAACTGATCCTCCCCATCTTTTATCCTTGAAAACATAAATTATATTATATTAAATCTTAACCACAGATGCTGCAAATCATCTTTGCGCCAGCATGATTCTGTGCGTTTCCTCAGGGCAATAAAGGCAGCTTAGAAAAGAAGCAGTAATTCATCTACAACTACTGCAGGTAAAAACCACAAGGTGCCTTTAACTAAGAAGAGCTGGAGGTACCTACAGGTACAGCAAGCTGAGCAGTGCTGGATGTGCTGCAGTCTTCGATTCCTTTAATGTTAAATGAATTAATCAAAAAAATAATTAAACATCCTGGCCACATTTGTGTTCAATAAGTGGGACATGCTTAGTTTTATCTCCTCATGAATTCCTCCTGATGCAGCACTTTCTGCTGCCACACAGAAATAAAGCCATATCTCTGGGTGATTCAATGCAGATCCAGCAATTAATTCCACTTCTCTGGGATTTTGTTTTAGAAATTCAGTTTTAAGAAGAAGAAAAACCTTAATGTAAAGCTCTCTGTGAGAGCTGATAGTTTTTCTTACTCCCACTAGGGAGGGATGGAGAAAACCAGAGTTGTTAATCAAAACAGCTTCGGTGCTTAAACTCTTTTTATGCAGGTTGCAGATATATTGAGGGTATTGCAGACAGATTTAACCTCTACATAAATCAGTTTTCTGATTTGGGGTCCTGATTGATTCAGGTTCCTCACAACTCCTCTTCTGCGTGGAGCACGCTTCTGTTTTCTTCATTACTCTAACAGCTCCTAGACAAGCATTTCCCCTTTTTCTGGGTAAAAAAGATTAAAGCTGCACACCATGTAAGCGCAACTGGAGGGAAGTCCAGCTCAAGAAGGTTTACAATCAGAACAGGAAAGGCAAACCAAAGAGGATCAAAACCAGTGGTATACACCTAAAAACAAACCACTCCTCTCCCTGTTGCCACAGGAAAGCCTTTCCAGGCTTTGCACCTGGGGTAAACCTGCACTTGTGATTTTCAGGAGAGCCATCCTGGAAATACCTGCTGCATTTCCCATGAGGACAGATACTTGCATTTGTATCAATAGCTGTTCTGGGGCTAGATTTACTAGCAACAATTAAACCAGTAGAAAAACCTTGTAGGACTTCATTACTTTTCACTTCAAGACAAGCTCTTTCTTCAGATACTTGATACTGTTTCTATGACACACTGAGCAAATTTCCTTCAATGCAGTAACGCTAGGCTGAGCAGACAAACCCACCTGCATTACATTTAGTTCTGTGGCCCCATTTTCCTTGCTATCTGTTGTAAAGGCACACATACTGTAAATGGAAAAGTTTACAAAGTGTGACCAGAAAGATAATAAACATAATGACATGATATTTTCATTAAACACTTGATGCAGCCAAAGTGCTAATTAGGCTGCTTTCTGTGGAAAACAACCTTGTTTCTTATTTGATATGGAGTGCAGCAATGTCAGGCTTCAGATAACAAAGCATTTAAGGCCTGTAAATAGCATCAGAGATAGGGGCAAGTGAATTCAAATGGTTGAGGGGTTTCAACGGTTGCAAGAACATCTCTAAGCACATCATAGAATGCTTTGGGTTGGAAAAAAACCTTAAGATCATGCAGTTCCAACCCCCCATCATGGGCAGGGATGCCTCGCATTAGACCATGTCATCCAAAGCTCTGTCCAACCTGGCCTTGAGCATGTCTGGGAAGGCATCATGGTACGGTTGGGGTTTCCAAATGAAAATAACCAGAGCAGTACAAGACCTGCTCCTACTCATACTAACGGGAAGGGTTCTACTGAACAATTAGTATTATTCATACTTTACTAAGGCATCTGGGGAAAAGGAGAGGGTGGGAAAAGAAATATTTATGCAGTAAACGCTGCCAGAACTTTCTAACAGCTCTCCCTGTGGGAGGAATGCAGTACATATATCCACGTGTAACTCTACTCACCATTTCCCAGAATCAGTGTGTTCATCATGAAATAAGCCCTGATACTGGGTTTATTATAATCATAAATCTCCGTATTAGATTCGATTTATTTCCTATTTTGCAATTTCAGGTTCTGTCATTCCCCTTGGTTATTAGAAGCAAGAGGTTCAGATGCAACTCTCTAATACTGGAAGCCAAGAGAATGGATCAGAGGATCATTAAATACTTGATTCCCTGTAACCCTTTCCATCCACATCTACTCCTTGCAATTGCAGTTCTGAACCCATAGTTCAGAAGCCTTCAAGCTGAGAGTTTCAGAATATCCAATACTTGTGTAACCCTTTAGTTAGCTACACAGTTCCAGAAGTAATACTCAAAAAGGAAGGAGATTTTTGGTTCCAACGGGGAAATAAAGACAGAGAAAAATAAAAGGTATTGCTCTAACTGAAGGATATACGTGTTAAAGAACTAAAGCAAGAGGAAAAAGACTCGCCTTGTACTAGGTTTATGTAAATAACAAATGCAATAGAAATGAATATTCATATACAGCATGCTGCTTAATGGGCTACTACCTTATGTCCTATGAGCTAAGAAGTTTGAAATGTTGTGTATTTGTAACTGTTGTGGTCTCACTAACACCACTGAGGAAAGGCTCCTGCTGCTGCTAATGGGACAGCCAAAACCCTTTCAAAATCCTGACAGCAGGAGAAATATGTGAAGCCATTTGTTTCCCCTATGGTCACACCTGTATTAAAGCACTACTGTGCTTAGGAAACCATGGGCTTTGCTACAGGACAGAGCTGACTTGAAGCTGTGTTTCAAGATGTGCAGCGTTCTTGTGACCTTAACTGGTAACTGCAGTGATGGCCTATGGCAGCTTGGCACCTCAGCACATCCAACATGTAAATGAAGAGCTATGAAACTCTTACCTACCACTTCATGCAACCACGTAGCCTCACAAAAAGCCTGTTGTATTGACCAGTGACTTATATATCCACAAGAAATAAGAGAGCAGGAAAAGGGTTACTCATGTTTACTATCAGAGCAATCACAAATGGCCCTAGGAGCCAGAAACCCAGCAGAAACCAGGAATTTAGGTGAGCTAATCACAAAAACATTCAAGGCACTGAGAACTCCTGATTATCAGGACAAGGCTGGAGTAGCTAAAGCACAAGCAAGCTCAATTAACCCTAATTAGTTCAGAGTCGTGCTTACAAAAGCCTTCATTAGCAGTTGCTGGATACAGTTAAGAAAAGAAGTATAAATAATCTGTGGTTGTAAACTGTATTTAAGTCTTGGAACTAACTGCCACTAAAGAGGAGGAAAGGAACTGAATGGTTCCTTTGTGGAAGACCAAAGAGGAACCCATGCAGGCCTCACTTCAGTGCTGTGAATACTGTTCTGAGAGTTGGGCACAGAATGTTAAAGGTCTGAAACATCATTAAATCACAGATTGGTTTGGGTTGGAAAGGACCTTAAGATCATCTAGTCATCAAGATCATCATGGGCAGGGATGCCTCACACTATACCATGTTGCCCAAGGCTCTGTCCAACCTGGTCTTGAACACGGCCACGGATTGAGCATTTACCACTTCTATGGGTACCCTGTGTCAGTGCCTCAGCACCCTCACAGTAAAGAACTTCTTCCTTATCTCCAACCTGAACTTCCCCTCTTTCATTTTGAACCCATCACCCCTTGTCCTATCCCTACAGCCCCTGATGAAGAGTCCCTCTCCAGCATCCTTGTAGGGCCCCTTCACATACTGGAAGGCTGCTCTGAGGGCTCCACACAGCTGCTTTTCTACAAAACTTCTTTTAAGGATTTTATCTGTCTGGTTTGCACCTTCTTCATATCTAGCTGGGTACTTCAAAAATCATGTTTTTTTTCACATGTACTGAAATAACTTAGTTCAACTTCTTTTGCTGAAACCCTCTCTCTGCATGCCCAATTGCACCAGCAGAGCCTTGAGGGTCCCCTACTTTCAAAGGGCTGCTACTCATCCTGGCACAGATGTATGCCTGGGCTTTACAGAATAAATGAAAGCTGATTCTCTGCCCAGGAGAGCTTACAGCATAATGTCCTGCTTGTATATCACACATTGAGACAGGGACTTGCAACGCGTTCTTTAACATCTCCAACCAGTATTGCTTTAGTTCTGCTCTTTAGAAGCTGACAACATTCGTTTCTTTCCTAACAGAATAGGAAAATATTACAGTTGATGTTTTTCAATACAGAAAGAAACTGGTTTTCACCCTGCTCAACAGATACTCATCCCTTTCCAGCAGTGGTTATGTTGCTATTGTGTACATTGAAAGAACCATGCATCCATCCTCTCTGAAACACTTGAATTTCTTTAAAAGGCTGCAAGAACAGAGGTTTTCTTTGTTATGAATTATACCCATTAAGAGTTCAGACCCCTAAGCTTTGCCCTGCAAGTTGAATGAACAGATGCCTCTGTTACCAATGCAAAGCAGAGGAAACACCAAATGTCACCAGTTATCAATGTTAGAATAAGGATGCTCTTCTAAAGCAGAACATAAAATCCTTCCAGCCTCAAAAGATTCTCTTCTCTGCATTTACCTAAACCTGCTATCCTACTTTCCTGCATATTTATCCACCTGAACACACATTTCCTATTACCTTATATTAAGCTGTCTGACCATAATTTTAAGATATAGAAAGCTTTTCACAAGAGGGAGAGATGCCATCTGCAAAACAACTTGTTGATATGGCTGTGCTCTGTTCATCTTGATGCCCTTTCTTTAATCCCATTCAAGGCTTTTGCAGATCTGAAGGCAGCAAATGAAGGGGTATAATGACACAAATTTGCTTTTACCAATTTTATTCAATTCTCCCTTAATACTGCTCAGTTCTACAAGTCCCTCTTCTGTAGAATATCAGGACTATGGAATTTGTGGTGTCCCACTCAGTCAAGAACAAAATGAAGTAGCAGAATTGTTTGTGCACACACATATATGTGTGTACATACAGCTCCTCACTGTTAGACATTTCCCCTTCTACACTGTAAAGAGACTGACATGACAAACACCGCTTTGAGGGAATACAACCATGCCTGCTTGCAGAAGCAGTTACACTGGATGAGGAGAGACCCTTTGGACTTGTATTGGTTCATGTGCCTCTGTCTTCCTAGCACAAACCACAGGGAAAGGTATTGGGTGGGTCAGTCAAACAGCAGCAGAACAGCCTTACGATGCACTGGCAGTATTAATAATGAGGATTATTTTTAATGGGCATAACCCACTAGACTACCTCCAGGTAAATTAACCCTGCTTTAGCTGACTCATTAGCCTGGTCATAGCAGCACAGGGATGACATTAGGCTGCTCTGTGTTTCAGAAATGTCTCCATTAGGGTTAGTGTGCAAGATGACTCAGTCTGAGATTCACAAACTGGGCTCCAAATGCAAAACTTGATGTCATTCTGGATGACCTTAGACTCAAAGACAGAGTTTAAAAAGTGATGCGTGTTTTCTCAGCATCTCTCCCAACTGACCTACCTCTGAAAGGGATATAAGCCTCTTACTTGATACAGATCTCCCCAGTTTTGAACAGGCAGTTTGAGTCTGCCTTTTTTTCCCCTTCTGCCATTATGCTTTACGGGATTAGAAAACGACCTACTTAATGTTCAGTGTAACTTCACTTATAAAATTTTAAACCAGATACAAATTTTATACCTGTTTCCATTTCATGGTCACCCATAAAAAAAAACCTAAAATTTCTGCTATGTTAATGCAGCTTCAGCCATGACTGAAATACACCACACCGACTGCTATGCGCATTTCAATTTTATATTCTCAGCACTAGTATATTAAAATACCACTGGGAAAAAAAAAACCCACCCCAAAAGTTTATCAACTGCATCCTGAAATCAAAAGCAAATCCAAAGTACTGCTCCATTCTGAGACAGGGCTGCAGTTACACAGAAATGCCAATAATTCTGTATATTTATTTGCTATAACAGCATTACCTACGAATAGAAGCCATGGAACATCTATTAATTCTCAAGCTCTGTCTTTTATTATTTGGCACTATCAGCATCGTCTCTGTAGGTCACAATGCCATTCTGCAAAGAACTGCAGTGTAAATAACACCAGCACAGTTCCATTCCAGGAGCTGCTTACAAACAGTACACAAATTTTACAAAAGGCACCTGAAAATCATCTAGGACCTCCGAGATAAATCTGTGTGTTCTTAAGTTCAAATCCTCCTGGTACTGTTATTAAGGGAAAATTAGGTGCGCATTAATTGGAGCTTGAAAGATGCTCTGACAACACTATTGCAGTCAAAAATGCAATTACACGCAAGACTAATAAACAGTGTAATGTTTTCCGTTTGAATTTGATTTGTAACACTTACAAACATGCAGATACATTGTTGAGAATACTTGAAACTAAATCCAGATTCATTTACACTAGGCTCCCTGTTAAGACTGGGCAGCACCTCCTTGTAGAGACCATTAAACGATTACAAGAATTACCAATCACATTACCTGGTTTTTTTTCCTTTCCTTCACTTTTGTTTCTTTAGAACTACCCTAAAGATCCCAGCTGAACAACTGAGTAGTATTTTTAAGTGCTGTCCAAACCCAGAGGCAAACGCTACTTTAGATCCACAGCACATTTCATGCGCAAAAGGAATTCTGTGCTTTAGACGACACTGTGCTGGTACAGGGTATACCTGTACAACCTTAAGAATAGGGGAACCAGAATTCATTAATTCTCTATTTATTTGGGATAAGACAACATCAGGACTCCAAAGCTCTACCACCAGATCCAGAGAGTTTATGTGACACAGCTGCTACAGTAAATACCAAGACACAATGCATAATCAAGACCCTTGGGCTTTGGACTGTAGTTCAATCAATCACGATTTGACTTTGGACAAATTGCTCTGTTCACTTTAATTGACCTTTTCATATAGGAGGATTAAAAACTTCATGACTCCCTGGTATTTATAACAGGAGTTCAATGCTTTCAACGTTTCCCAAAGTCCGCAGCTAAAAGGTGCTGTGCAAGTTGCACACAGTCAGCTGTTGCTACACAAAGATTAATTTTTGTGTTCAATATGAAGCAACACAAGCTCTAAGGAGATAGTAGCAATACACACGGAAGGGAATTATCTACAAAAAGCAGTACAAAAGTCAGCTTTTTTCTTATAAGGCAAAAACTTTTAACCCTGCAGTTTCAGAGAGTCAGCACACACGAAGGAGAAACCACTGATATGCCAGTGGGAACCTAAGAGCCATTTGACATGCACAGTGTGATGATTTCCAGGTACCTCACTGGCCTGGAAGCTGCACACGAGGCTGACAAACCAGACCATATGGCACCTCACCACAGGCTCCCTTCTCCAGGCCTGTGGAGACCATGAATATTGCTGAGGTCACTAACTAAGCAAGCCAGGGTCAAGCAGCAGCTGCAGCATTGAAAGTCTACCCTTCCCTAGCTTATGTTGCAGACTGGCATTTGGAATAAGCTTCAGGGATTCTTCCAGCTGCTCCTGTATGAATAAGGAAAGGACCAATTGACTCAACGGAGTTTGCTCCTCAGAGCTGGCTCCCTGTCCTGCCTTCATGTTTCAATCAGCTCAGGAAGCACAGGAGAAGTTACATTTTAAGAATAGCCAAGACTATAATAAAAGGAATGTCTTCCCTATACAGAACTTGCTGCCATTTTATCTCAAGAGCATTAGTTAAACCTGGGCAACTCCCTAACATGGGCACACTCAGTTTAAACCGATGACTTAACTGGGTTCCTCTTGAGTCAAATAAAAATTAGCTATGGGTAAAACATCAGTGAAGCCTTTTGTAAAATTAATTAACCAACTTTAATCACGCCTTACTCTATGAGCAAATAACACCTCAAACTACTCCATTTGAAACTCCTAAAGCTCATCACCCTCCACTGTTCATGATTAGTTGAGGCAGCCACCAACCAAAGATTTGTCTCAGTGCTTATAGACAGCTTATTATAAAGTCAGCTGGTTAACATTAGTCATTGCTACCACCATCGTCACAGTAATAGTATGTCTACACTAAATTTATGCAACTCTGCACACAAAAGATTCCTCAGCTCCAATTATCTCATTTTCACAGAAGTTCCACACTTTGCAGTTTGCAGAAGGCAGGTATTTATCCTGGAAGTAAAACTAAGTTGTGATGATTTCTTTCAGTGCTTGGTTCCATGAATGCCCTATTAAAAATTCAAGTTGCTTTATTTGTCTTTTTTTTTGATTACTAGCACACCAAAAAAATTCCACACTTGAAGTCCCATTTCATTTGTTCTTCATCAGCTGGTTGGACAGATGCTTGAATCATTTGTTCATTAGAGGCACAGAAGACCTACGGCTGGGTGCACATTTGGCCTGCTCTCCCTTGCCTTGCTGGCACGACTGTAAGCCACACAGCACAGAAACACTAACACTTCAACTGATGGAAATACTTGTCCCACATATTGCCTGCACTTTTTACCTGGTTACTTTTCAGCTTCTGCTTTTCTTTAAAGAAAGTAATTGCAAGGCTGTTATTTCTAATGACCATTACTCCAAGGGTCCGAAAGGCAGCACTTTGCCATGCAGTGCATCTGGTGGTATGACACCAATCAGAATAAGTGGAACCCAGATGACACATGTGGGTTTGCTCTATTCACTTACATTTTCTGGTGTGCAGTTTGTGGGATGCCTGGAGTCCTCCTTCCATGAGCAACAGCAGCTGAAGACAGTTCATTTCAGGCTGAAAGCAAAGATCCTGTAGAAACCTACAAAGAAAGCCAGGGAAAAGATGAGGATATGAGTGTGATTCCTTCAGAATCAAAAGCAGCACAACAATATAGAGGTGTTTAGGTTTGTTTTCATGAGAATATTAGCCCCCACCATCAGCAACATTCACTTATTCATAACCAAGAGGCTAAAACATAGAACATCAAAGCTTTGACTACAGCTTGAATGGTCTCCAGGAACATAACTGCTCATATGCTGTTAAAAACGTAAGTTCAGTTCAAGGCCAGCTTGGTCTGGTTTCACAACCCTCTTCCTGGCTTTATTTGTTCATTTCTTTTTAAAGGAGGTTTTCATCTGTGTGTGTTGGAGACTTTGATCTTGCTGCTAATGTTGCTATGGAAAAAGCCTGTCAATAGGCACCTGAGGTTTGCTGGAGCTTTCACAAGCTATTAAAATTGAAGTCTAAAAGGTACATGGGACTTGAGAGGGAGAACGTAAGGAAGATTAGTTCACTGAGTTAAAAAACAAGTAGAGAAAGTAAGGAGCTGGGAGGAACAGGGCAGTGCTTACTATCTGTTGTGACATGCGCTCACCTGCAACCCACAGATTCCTCTGGCAAAGATGTGATAAGGAACAGAATAAACAGAGCAATCTCCTCCTCCAGACTTTTGCCACACATGGTAAACCCATTCATTTATGTACAGTTGTGTACATGAAGCATATTGGGGACTGGCTGGGATTTTATTAGGGAAATACAATCACATGATGCAGACACAAAGAACTTCTGCACAAAAACAGTCTTACAAGAAGAAAGCACCTTGAGGTCAGTTTGCAGATAGAGCCCACTTGGCATGAATTTCAGCCTTAAGCAAGCTCAACTCCCGGGCTCAGTGCACACCTGAATTTAAATACCCTCAGTTTGTATTTTCCTTCTGGGTTCCCCTATTTCAGGCCTTCCAAGACTTGAGCCAAGCACTTTTGAAAACACACTTGCCACCAGCCTCAAAGCTCTTCATAGCAGATTCATAACTAATGAACATGTGAGGTTGTGGCAGCTTTAATGATCTCCAACTTCCTCAATCTTTATTTATTTTCTAAGGCCTTCCCTCTTCAGTGACTGTCATCCTAGTCAAAGCCCCAGTTTATAAATGGGATGTGACAAGGTGAAATAGAGCCTGAAGTGACAGCTCTCATACGGGAATACATTGTGCAGCTCTGCAGCTGTAAGCATGAGGGAAGCACTGCTAAAACCCTGAAGTGTACTTTGCATGCAGAAGTCAGCAATGATGGGGGGTGTGTGTGTGTGTGTGTGTGTCTTTACTGCTACCTGCCTGATCCCAAACTTGTGCAAACCTGGGTTTTTTTGACTCATTTACAAGTACATATAGGCTTCTTCTTAATCCTGTTCTGAGGGCATTGTCCTAACTGGATGTTAACCAACTTTCCTTCATTTGGAGGAAGAGAATCCTATCTGTACGAGTCAACTGATTGGTGCCTTGGTTTTGTTGGGGTTTTCAAACCTACCACCCTTCCAGGATTATTTTACCTTCAAAAAGAATCAAAATGCATCCCCTTATTAAGGAGTGTGAGAACTTTAGGGTGACTCTAAAAACAAGGGGATGCTTTTATACTTGAGAGGGACAAAAGAAAACCAACAAAAGCTTCAACATGCACAGCAAATCCATTCTGCTTGTATAAGCACTAACTGGTCACTACCTGAGCAGCATATGCAGCAAGCTTGTTTCAGCAAGAACTGCTTTTAAAATTACAGAAAATGATGATTTCTTAGGTCAGGGAAACTAGATTCTAACTGCTGCTCCTTGAGCTCTGAAGCACCTTGTTGTCATGCACCAGAATGGTAGTAAAGAGACTTTGGGCTACAAATAACCCCACAGATCTTGGAAAGCGGATGCCTGCTAAAGGACAAAAGCAGGACATTGTTCCCAAAACCTGTATTTTCTTTTGGCAGGATGAATGCATCAGCAACACAGTATTGATTCTAGCAGGGTTTGAAGTGAAAATTATGTAGCTTCTGGCCTAGACACAACAGCACCAGCCACTTATTTAAAGGAGAAAACTCCAATCCCCAGACTCTTATGAAAAACACTCAGAAATTCCATCCAGAAAGCTGCTGAACATTGTCTGCCTTTTCTTGTCCGTCTAAAGAAAACCAAAGGGAAAGAGAGGTGTGAAAAGAGGTAATAAAGAGCACAGGACTAATCATTGCCATTGGCCAAGTAGTGCAGAACAAGAAGTTTATGAGCCTTCAATGTTGCTGCACTTTGAGCAGTGTCTCTGAATAAAGAGCACTGGGGGGGGGGTGTGTTCCACATTTGTCAGAGACTCCCAATTAAATGTGATGAACTTAAGCATTAAGAAGAGGGTTGGATTTCCCTCTCCGCTCCTTATTTAATCCCTATTAGAAACTCAACTCAGTATTGCAAACCGTAATAACATTCTGTCCAATCTGAGCACTAGAAATAAAGAGATAACAGGCCTGAACCTGTATTCTGCCTGAATTTTTGTACCAGAACCCTCAATTCCAAGGAAAAGCCAACAGGACTATATAAGATGGCCTTCTCTTTGCCCCATTCTGCTTTTCATTACACCTGAGCAATTCCATTGTAACTGAGGAAGTAACATGCGTGTAATTGAAGACATAATTTTGCCTGAAGGTCCTCCAGTATCAAGTGACTTGAGTGTGCTGAGCTTTAATCACATGGTTAAACGTTTTGCTGAGCCAAGACTTTATCTAATGGTTCTGTTGAAGATATACCAAGCACTTCACTCCAGCGAAATGAGGTGTGCAATTCAAATAGTTCAAAGGTTCAAGTACGGGGACTTGCATTTACTGCAAAATATAAAGCTGCACCTGAAATAACATCTGTGATCTGCAAAGCTGACCAGAGGGTTCTCAAGGTCTGTGCAGATATAATCCTGAAATGTATGTCATTTTACCATTTGAAAGCAACATTACAGTAACGTTGTTTTGTTATGAGAATATCCTCTGCCTTGTTGGTATAAATGAGATTCAAACCCAACACTGCAGCTGAATTTAACATTCAACAACTGCTTACATCTTTGCATGGTGTTAGCATGCTGGAATAAAGATAGCGTATGCTCTCAGAACACAGTAACACATTGTCCTTACTACTATAAACATCTGACAGTGGGAAATTAGGTTCCCTGCTCTAAAAATTCAAATGCTACAGAGCCCCCATTTCAGTAGTCACTAAATTGGAAACTGTATTCCACTGAAGCAGGAAAAGCCTTGGGAGCCAGAACACAATCATAACCTCTTCTGGAGGCACAACTGCTTCTATGCATTGTCCATCACTGCTATTCAAGACACAGATTAACCAAGACTCCCAAGTACACACTGCACATAAAGACAATACTCACCTCGCACATTTATAGGTAGGGATATAACTGAAACATAGCCTAAGTGCTTGGAGACTGCTTAGCTGACAGCTCATTTGCAAAATACATTTGATTCACCACCACAGAAAACAGCTTTCACATTTCTAGCATACAGAGACTGAATTCCTTATGCAAAAAGAATACAGACTGCAGCAGGTAGTGATGAAATCTCTCCCATCTCACTAAGCAACCTCATTCTACTGCCTCATCATCTCATTAAATCTCAGATGATTATTAATTATTTATTCAATTACCAGTCATTATAATTTCAGAGGATAGTGAGGCTTTAGGAAGAAATGAAGGAGGATTTTAAGCTCACTGCTTTAAGATTTCTTTGTTTGTTTGTCTTTAGCAAAGTAACTCCTCTGACAAGAAAACTCTTTACTTGACATCAAATCCTTATTTAGGGGAAAAAAATGGAATTTCAGAACTACGTAGAAATTCTTCTTGAAGCATAAAAACATAGGAGTTCCATTTTTCTGTTTGTTCTATTGCTAGCTCCAAACAGGATGAAGTCCTTGAGAAATACACTAACCCAATGAGAAATAAATAGGTGGGTTAGACTTTGTAACAGCATACTACAGCCACTTTAATGCTGGGTGCCACAGTACTTGTATAATGGTCAATGAGTACTACCTCTACCCAACCCTCAGAACAGTAAGGATGTTTTCTCTTTGTGTATACTATCTATTAACATCAAGTGTCTCCCACACCTCTTTCAATACAAGGTTACAAAGATCTGCACAGCCAGGCTCCCAGGAGTTGCTATACTAAAAATACATTATAGCATTACTTGGTAGCAGTAATAAAAAGAAGCACATCACATTAATACAGAATTTTCATAGTAAGGATTTACACATGTGAAAATTCACATACTTCTGACTACTTTTGCCCTGCTGTTGCTACTTCGAGTGTATTTCTGGTACTCTCAGGATGCCCAAGAGCACACATGGACAACCTGCACTGAAATAGAAGTCTGGCTGCCCAGGTGGATTTTGTCCTGAATGCAGTATCACACTTCGTTTCCTCTGGTTCTCACTTTCTTCCCTGGAACCTTAATGAATGGATTTCCCATTCCATCCAAGGACATTCATTATTACAGTTTACAAGTTAGCTATGCTTCACTCCATACAACAAGTTTGTTCCTTTCCTGCAGGCATCTTAATTCCTATTATTCAGCAGGCTAGCCCAAATGAAAATCACTATCAGTATGGTTAGCATTTAGAGGTTTAGTATTGATTTATGCTTTCGGTGAAGAGGTTAATTAAATGTGAATTTTAAGCTGGCAACATGATGAGGGGAGTGAGGAAACCTGAATTCATGAATAACTTCCAGAGCTGTTTAAACCATTTACAATGAAGAATAACTGGAAAAACCTTGCTTGTTACTAGCAACTGGCTTAATGTGATTCTGGAGGCTGTAAGGGAAATAACAGGCAGACCCAGGTGTTCTAGTCCAGCTGGGGTTTTGGTTTTTGTATTGACATTAGCACTAAATTGAACACCATATTGTAAACTGCTCCTGTAAATTCTGCTTTTGTTTCTTGCCTTTTCCTCCTTTTCCCCTTTCAGCACTTAATCCTGGACCTGTATGAGCTACTGGCAATACAAACCTTGAACCCTGCTTCATTGCAGACATCACATGCTCTACAACAAGCTACTGAATTATCCTAGCTGAAAGCTTGGAAAGACCCTAGCCATAGCTCCAGCTAACAGATGCTCAGCAAAGCCAGAGGAATCAGATTTGCTCATTCATTTTGGAAGAAATCCTGTTAAGATATCCTACCTCCACTTCCATGTCCAGCCATCAGTGGAAGTTCCACCGAGTTGAACCACAAACCGATGCTCTTGAGTTCAAGCACAACAGGAAAGGATTTTAAGTTAATGGACTCTTGCTTTTCTTAGGTGTATTCTGTTTCCTTATTGCACCTTTACAGAAAGCATATAAGAGTTTGATCATACAAGGAAAGAGGAAATTCTTTTTAACTTCACACACTACTCTTAGAAAGAAGCAGTAAACTGAACAATACCCAGAGGTGAGAGAGGAATGAAACATATAAAGCAGCAATACATCTTACAAGAGACATATACCCTGGCACAGTAAGATTCAGACTGGAAACAAGTAAGATTCCAACTGGGGAAACACAAACAAAAAAGGCAGTTCAACTGCTAGCAGCCCTGCACTGCCTTCTGCCATCCATCCAAAGCTTGCTGTCACTCAGCACCACTGCTGAGCTCTGCAGTGGCAAGCAGAATAGGATTCCCTACCAAACTGGACTGGCTCCTCTCTCACTCAGATTTCCCACCACTACACTACAGTCTGCAACACAGGTATGTGTAGTTAGGAAAACAATAGCACTTAACACCACTCATTCTGTGCACCCCTGGCAAAAGACCTTCTCACAATGCAGATGCTCCATCTCCTGCTATTCATTTAAACTGTCCTTGTCTTTCCCTCTCCATCCTTCATAACAGCACATTGCTAATAACAAAGGGCAGAGAAAAGGCCAAAACTGGTTATTTATGCAGTACATTGCCTCAACTAATTGACAGAAAAATGTACTCAATTGCCATTTCTTTTCCCTCCCTCATCACATGAAGCCATAGGCTTGGGGAACTTCTTCTATTAGTGCTATATCTGCAAATCTCTTTGGAACATTGCACAACAGCAATCTGCAGTGAAGTGTTACATTCAGTCTTTGCCCTTGGCATACTGTGCATGTCTTGATGGAAAGACAGAGATCATGCCTGAACCTCTGAATATTTGTAACAAGCTGCTGATATTTGCTTTTGGGTGACTAATGGGGAAAAGCCAGCAAAACATTACTGAGGTGTTTTTAATTCCCTGTCCTCTCATATCAGGCTGCTTATCCATTCTTTTAAAGGTTAAGCTGAGAAAAATTAACCTGTGAATAGGCAGCATCTGATTAACTACCAAAAAGTGAATACTTGCACTGATTTGGAGTAAGATCAGAGGCAACATAAACGGTGTCAGCACGGATAGAAGAAAGCTTGAGCCCCTGTGCCAGATAGCCAGACTAGTGATATAGATCCTTTACTGCGGTGCTCTGTCCCAGCCAACAGAATCTGAGCAAAACACAAACGTAACAACAGAGAACACACAACCCCCCATAAGATAAGCTTCAGAAACAGGAGCAGAGCTCTGATTCTCCTTATCCGAAGCCAGTATCTGCCTATTCACCAGTTCTGTGGCCATACAACACCAAAATTCCTTCTAAATCAATCACCCAAGATCCCCAAAGCAGTTTACCCAATATAATAGCCTGTATGCAGTGCTACTACAGCTGGATTGCTGAACCAACACGGTGTGTTTAGAGCTGTATACGTACATACAAATACACATCCCCTTACCAGTCCCAAAGAATTCCAGAACAAATAGCCTGCCCACTACATTAATCCTTTTGCAACAGGAGCAGCTACACTGTAAGCTGATGCCACACCAGTGCATGCATGTACAGTTCTCCATCCTGTTTATGCATGTGCTGCTTCTGTAATTGTGTGAAAATACAGTAAGACAGCAGCTATCTCAAGATGCTTATTTCTTCCAGAATACTTTTAATAGTCCTCTGATATTTAATTTCACACCATATATTCTTCTTAATAAATTCAGGTGTGGTTTGTTTTTTTAACTCAAAATCCTACTCCATCACCATGGCTGGAATCAGTAAACAAGAGTTTTCTGTAGTGCTCTTTGTCAGGGCTGGTTCTATTTGTTGTGATTTATCACAGAACGATTCAGGTTGGAAAGGACCTTAAGATCCTCCAGTTCCAACCTGCTGCCATGGGCAGGGACATCTCACACAGACCGTGTCACCCTAGGTTCTGTCCAACCTGGCCTTGAACTTGGCCTGGGATGGAGCATTTACCACTTCTATGGGCACCCTGTGACAGCTCCTCACCACCCTTACAGGGAAGAACTTTTTCATTATATTGAACCTGAACTTCCCCTGTTTCAGCTTAAAAACAGTCTTATTGCTACAGCCCCTGATGAAGAAAGAGTCCCTCTCCAGCATCCTTGTAGGCATATGCTGCTCCATTTACCCTTCTCCCTGTATACCCTACAGAATAAATGACCTTTGATTTCATTAATTTGCTTTTCACTCCCAATTATTTTACAAACATCGTATTAAAGCACCAGTTGACAAATCACCTTTTCTTACTTATGTAATGTTATACCTCAGTCTGGTCATTAATTTCCTGGGCTGACCACTGAACTTGCAAGTTGGGTTTTGTTGGTGGTGTTTATTTCTGTCACCCAACTAAACTGTTCTGGGCTTTAAAATCACTTTTACTCTTGTCCAAAAAAAATTTTCTTGTGCAATCATTCTATTTCATGAATTATAGAGTAAAACTTTGCAGAACACTTTAAGTATGAATCCTCGAAAGACACACTGATTTATTTGTGTGCATTTCCCTTCTCTCCATTTCAGTTCTCACTGAAGTATGAAGAATAGAAAGAAATTGCAAATAAGGGAAACGTGCCTACAATCATGGCCTTTGCTAAGGCTGTAAGCACAGTAACTGACACAGGATTCCTTGAGGTTCATGCTGATTTTAACTTCCTATTCTAGGCACACAGTTTTCGTGCTCAGAACACACCTAACCCCCACATCCACTCCAAGTTTGAAAACCTCCCGCTTGTTACCATCATTCCTTTCCTTCCCCCTACTAAGACATTGATCCTTTACAGCTTGTCCATGATCTTACCATGTTTACACAGTGAAAGTCAAACATATCAGATTCTGACTCACATAAGAGGAAAAAAGAGCGAATCAGATCCATTTTGCTAGAGCTTAGTGTACGTACAAGTTCTGTGTCAAATTTAAGTGTACCAAACCACACCAATTAAGCTTGTGTAAATGCTGAGATGTCCTTACTTCAGCCTAGTTCAGATACTCTTCAGCCTTAGTTTTATTAGGGGTTAACTTTCGATACCGCTTTAAACAGGTGGAAAGAGAAAGGTAAGTCATATGGTGCGGCACTCCTGGAAAAGAAAGCTTGAATGCTGACAGCCCCAACATGCAACAGCAGAGATTCTAATTATTTCAAATTAGGGAAAAAAAACTCATTTACACAATATCTTATTATGCTTCAGCTTTTCCTATCAAGCTGGAGACCTCTGCACTAATGTGCTATTCCTATTTAATCTTTTCAAGCAAACTGAATTGTTTCTCTTTGCTGAGCCAGATCAGTTCAAACCTATGCAAGAGCTATCCCCAAAATTACATTACTTCTGCTTCCAGCCCGCTGTTCCACAGAGAGCTGCCTGACTTCCCACCCCAAGAGAGATCCACAAATGTCACCAAAACCTGCAGAGCACTGACCTTTAAAGTCCTCTGCTAAACTGTGCAACATGTGGCACTCTGAATAACTGAATGGGAAGTGGCAAACTCTACCATTCTCTTCCTTACTTTGTGTACACATATAAATTGGGTGTTAGTAAGTGATGATCATCATGCCCGTATCAAAATCATTCCTCAGTCCCAAACAAACCTTTGTTCACATGTCACATGTACAATTTTCCTCAGCAAAAGAGGAAAAAAAAAAAAAAAAGCACAGGATAAACCACTATTCCAAAGCATCTACAATTTAAATACAAGATGAGAGAAGAAGTACAATATTCATCATGGCAATGCTCTTTAGTGCAGCATTTAAATACAGATGAAAGAGGCAGAGCAGGTTTTAGATGCTTGAGGAATGGGCTCCGACTTTACTAGTTGTGCCTTTGCCACTGCTCTGTGTAAGACATTGTGTGCTTTATTTTGTTCTATTTTGTCCATTTAAACAATAACCTCTTCATGGTAGGAAGTGCTTCTCAGAGTGTAGTTCAGCAGGATCTGACACGGTGTCAAGAGAGGGAAGAAAATGTGTAAGCAGTTAATTTACCAGAAAGCTCCAAACCCTCAAAGTTCCAGGCATCTTTTTTCCCATGCTTGGAATGCTGTAAGAAAAAATGGGTTTTCTGGGCATCTCCAGCATGCAGCGAGCTTACATAGCAGTGTGTTAACATGGGGGCTGTGATTTCTGTTTTATAAAGAAATTCACTTCTTAGTTAATCTGAACTTTTTTGAACTTTCAACACACTATTTATGCTAAGCCTTTATTATCTACAGCCAAGATTTAAACAACAACAAAAAAATTAAATCAGATATCAAAACACCAACTGTTAATATACCACGAATAGCTGACCAGATTGCTCTAGTGACAGAATGGGCACAAGTTGTCACAAGGCTAACAACTTATCATATGTTTTGCATTTTTTCTTCCTGCACATTATGCTACTAACACTGGGGAAAGTTTCCATCAGCTTCTGGGGGGCAAGAGAGGAAATGGAGTCCATCTGGGTAGGAATTCATTACAAGTCCAATAATGACTCTCATCAGATGGATGAGCCCACTGTTTGTAATGTAGGGCAGTCTAAAAACACTGGGAATCATAAACACACATCCAGCAAGAAAGCAAATTCACAAAAAACACAATAGTAAGATAAGGCTGTCTCTTCGGTGCATACAAACTCTAAAGGAATAAAATATAGTGAAAGAATTCTTCAGGAATTGTGAGGTGTTTCTTCAACTGGGTCTGTCTTCAAATGCCGCTGCTCTTTATCCACAGTTACAATAATAAATTAACATAAAGATACCTTCCCTCCAGGAAGGAATATCTCAGAATTGCCCAAGTGTAGTTTGACCCATAAAAGGCAATGATGATCAGTAGGTAGGTGATGACCCATAAGCCAAATGTGTAAGCACATTCAGATAGCTCACGCCTGACAAACTGAAGAACAACCTATTTGTATATACTGAATAATCTGAATTCTTTCCCTAAACACTTGATGCTGGCATAGACCTCTGCTGTGTCAGTTCCAAAGCCTCTTCTGTGGCTCTAGTATGCAATTCCAACACTGCATTTTGTTCAAGGTAAGATTTATCCATAGGCATCCATTAAAGCAGAAGAACAATAGAAACAGTTTGCAGATGTCCTCCATGTTACGAGCAACATAGAGTAGGAATAATAACCATAACTGACAAACTTCAGAGGTTTAATTTCCCAGCATGTTTATTTATTCAGCCATCATAAAATGCCTGTCACCTTGACAACAAGGCATTTATTTACAAATCTGGAAACACGAAATGGCATAAAGATACCTATACAGAGTGCAACGTTATGGGAAATGGCTCTCACTGCTTTCTGAAGGGTAACTCCGAAAGAGCAGCGGGATGGAGAGGCACAGGAGGAGAGAACATCACACAGAAGAGAGATTCTGAGGCAGTTTGTTGCTTCACCATAGTAGGCATTTGTTTGTGGGTATGTCTGACAGTTGTAACCATCAGTACTTCTCCATAAACTAAATGCAATGGGCTCCAAGAGGCGTGAGCAGTCAGTACAAAGGACCTCTGGAGGATGAGGCAAACCAATGCAAAAGTAAAACTGGACAGATTGCCTGTAGACCTTTGGCTTGTGATTCAGGACAGATTCGCTCTGCAGGCTCTATTCAGGATGATCCATGTGGACCACACGTAAACCTACTTATGTCCAATCTACCAAGGCTTCCATTAACCCAGAGCAGCTTACTATCACTACAGAGAGAGCACCAATGATCAACAAGCTACATTTGAAACGATGTTCTCTTTTCAGTGACATTTTTCTTTTTCTAAAATAAGACTTACCATGCTGATGAGAGCAAGATCCAAATGGCATCTAATGCCTGAAGATCTTGAAGTCTTTATTTGTGCGTGAAGAGTGTGCATTAACACATACGTGAAGAATTTTTAAGCTGCTGTAATGAAGCACTCACAACCCGACTCTGCTGAGACATACATCCAGTACAAACAAGTAATCAAATCCACTAAATCTACAAGTCCAGCTGTCAATTCTCTGCACATCAGAACCACCAGCTGTTCAGCACGTTATCGTACACATCCTTCCAGGAGATGAAGAGGCTGCTCCTCACAGGTCTGTCAATCATCTGCTCTGACAAAGTAGTTTGAAACTTATATTGTGTCATTCATTTATCAGCATGAATCAAAACACTGTCCAAGGCATCTAATGCCCTTGGGGTTGTTCAGCACCACAGATGAGCTGATGCGTTATGATAAAGAAGGAAGAGGGACTCAACGGCCAATTCTTTTTCCACAATCACATATAGTGGAGGCAGGCCCAGGAGTCTCTCCATCATATCACTACATCTCCTGGTTGTCTGAGACCAGTATAGTAGCAGTACTTACTAAATGGCAACATGCAAAAATATCCAGACCATCTAAACAACCTCCCACACACCGAAAATGTTAAAGACTAGTAACTTGTTTCACAGACATTAGCAGAATATGGGCTACAAAAGCATCTAGTTTTAAAATTGGAAACTCTCACAAGGCAATTTTTTGCAGCCTTTTACCCTCCCCTTCAAACCCAGGTTTTGTTCATCTGCCATATGCTTTATATAACAGAGTATGATGTAAATATAGAGCTGGTCAAAGAGGATCCCCCTCTGCAGACTCAACTTTGGCTTTTGATCATTATTATAGATTTGTAGAACAAAAGGAGGGAAGAATTGAATCAGGACGCACCAATACATTCTAGTTGCATCATGACCCCTTCCCTACAGGGGGAACAACCTTCCTAAAATGTGGGGCGTTCACATGAGGCATCTCTGTGATGTATCTCACTGCTTTACACAGTGTCATTCTTTACACTGGAGGCTCAGAGAAACAAGGAGGGCTCTTTGAATTTTTACCCACTGTTATAAAAAAGAACTTCTTGCCATTAATAGCCCCCATGTAGCATCTCCTACATACATTCAGAATATTGGTGAGCTTCAAGGGACACCTGCTGGCAACAGGTAACATTACAAACACTTGCGTTAGTACTGGCATCAAAAGACAAACTCAAATGATACTACAGCCTATGACTGTGCAACGATCAATATTGATCATAGCAATCATCAAAACTTTGCTTAATTCAGGATTCAGTTGCAATTGCATCAGGGTAACCCTATCCAGTTGGGTTATAGAATCATAGAATGGTTTGGGTTGGAAAGGACCTTAAGATTATCCAGTTCCAACCCACTGTCATGGGCAGGGATACCTCACACTAGACCATGCTGCCAAAGGCTCTGTTCAACCTGGCTTTGAACATTGTCAGAGATGAGGCATTCACCACTTCTCTGGGCACCCTGTGCCTCAGCGTAAAGAACTTCTTCCTTATATCTAATCTGAACTTCCGATGTCTAATTTTAAACACATTATCCCTTGTCCTGTCACTACAGTGTCTGTTATGTGGCTGTCTTAAAACATGAATAAACTGAGCAGTGCATCTTCAAAGCAGGCAAATGTTTAGCTAGAACCCAAATGTACTGCCACACTTCTCAGAAGGGCTCTGCCAGCTGAGCAAAGCAGCTGAAGCAGAGGTACCCTTGGTAGGTGAATGCAAGATTCTACCTCAGCAGGAAATGGCCAGAGGTGATGTAGGAGAAGAAGTACACACCTCAAAGACATCCAGACATAGAGTAGTGAATTTCAATTGGAGTTAGCACCTTTGAGGATCTGGACAAGGTAGGAAAGAACCGGATGCACAAGACGACAGGATGTTAAGAGCATCACTAGATATTTTGATGCCTCCCCACACTGAGTTACTAAGAGTCAAAGGATCCAGAAATACACAGCCTGTCCTCACCACTGAGATTCCAGAAAGCAGGAACTGGACCATGCCCAGACATGGGTGAGGATCCCCACAGAAATGTGAACACTGCTTATGCCAGGAGCTAAAAAAAAAAAAGCACCAGGTCAACAAACCAGGGATGTGAACTCATCCTGCAGTGAACAACTTGCCTCACTAGACTGTTTCTGTGAGCTACAGCACTGGTACAAAGTCTTCACTTTCCACCCCATCTTCGAAGGCATCAGAACATTTCTGTA
The DNA here is from genome assembly GCA_032466535.1 of Forpus xanthops. NCBI lineage: Eukaryota > Metazoa > Chordata > Aves > Psittaciformes > Psittacidae > Forpus > Forpus xanthops. Next base: position 93,216 of record JASSUY010036108.1, read on the forward strand.
ATATGATGCTGTGTCACATTCAAATGATGCAACAGCAGGGGAAGGATACTTCCCTCTCCTAATTCAGCTTCTCATGCTTGCAACACTGTACAGTGGGGAAAAAGCAACTGTCTGCCTTAGATGCACAGGGCAGCAGACACGACACTTGTTTAACGAAACTATTTCTTCTAATTCTAAAAATCTAATGTAACTATTTAATCTTTTTATCTGTATAAAGGGAGAGACTTTAACTCTTTGAATACTCACATTTGCCATAAAAGGCCAACCTGCCTCAAAGCTGCTCCCTCACCACCCTTATCTTCCACACTCCTTCTTATAAAAAGCTATTAGCCAGGCTGCAGAAATCCTTTGGATGTGGGTTTCTGCTATGAAAATAATAATCCCAACAGGCAGACACTTGCACTGAAAACCCAAATGCAAGAAAGCAGAAGTCATTGTCATGGTAGCGCTAACCAACTACACCACTAAAACAACAGCCCTGCAAGTAGCTGGGACAGGTAAATGGACAGTATTTCAGAGGCATACCACGCTTCAATGTCATGCTCTCTAGCAGTAGGTATTACCAACAAAAGCAGGCAGAACATCATAGAAAGTGATGCAAAGCCACCTAGACAGAGTGCCATACATACAGCTGTGCTTCACAGTTTTCTTCAGCACTTGTTCTACTGATTGGGCGTCAAACCTCTTCCATGAAAACATCAGGGATAAGAGTATATTTCAAGACCATGCTTGTCACTAATGCTACATTCCAGCCTGATTTCTGCTTTAAATATTTCTCCAACCTCAGAATGATGTTGATGAGCTGCGGTTTGTGAAGGCTTGACCTAACAGGCAGAAACTGAGAACACAATGGTTCCATGCAATTAACAGGAGGAAAAAAGACCCTCAAAACTCTTTCCTAAGGTTTTTATTTCCAAACATAATTGTGGGGATTCCCTCAACATCTTTCTTTTTTCCCTTAAATGCAAAGCTTTTTGAGTCCTTTTGCTTCCAGCTGATCCTCGTAATTAAAAGAGCTGATAAAAAAGCTTTTGTTAAATGTATCTGCGCATATTAGAGCTCATTAAAATGTAATTCCCACAAAATAGGACATTTTAATCTATCCATACTTGGGAAAAGAGGAAGGAAAATGACATATTCTCCCTCCCCCATCTATCTGTAGGCCATATATGTTAATTACAATTTACTTGACTAATTGAGAAAATCAGACATTAGCAAGTAGTTAACTAGTTATTAACTCAGTTACTCTTCAGAGATTTGGGAGAAATTGCACTCTCAACTAATGTACCTGGTTCCATCCCTTGTATTACTTGGCATGTTCCTCAATCTACCAAGGTGTCATTTAAAGGATTAAAACCATATTAAAACCACTCCTTAAGTTGTTAGTTGCACAGAGGAATACTCCTATAACCATTTTACAGGAAGACAAACCACGGTAGAGTTTACACACAGACAACACTCCACGTGGTATGTTAGAATTCTGGGTATAGGGTATACATTATTAACACAGAAAACCCTTCTGAGCAAACAGAGGCAGTGTACACAATAACTACAAGCAGATGAGCCAAACCAGCACATGCCTTGCTATGTAAAAAAGCTGCATGAAGTGGTTGAGTTGATGAGGATAGAGCAGAAGGTCCCCAGGAGAGACGAGCATCAACCACAGCATGGTTTAGCATCATTACACTTTAACAAGAGTCACATTCCAAGCTGCAGGGTTTTTTTTCAGTCAAAGGATGCTACTTGACCAATTGAAAAAGAAAGTATCTTGAGTTAGACCTAGTAATTATCCTCTCCTTTTCCCTCCTATTTCCCCACCTCTGAAACAGTAATAGCAGTAGTGATCTTGTTCTTTGAGATACACAGATTAAGATGATTATGCAGGTGTTAGATGCTGCTTTTTATAGTCTTTCTGTGGTGTTATCAGCCCCATCATACACATTATGAACCTGTACTCACACTATTCCTAAATAATAGCAAAATGGTAGTAAGTTATTCGTAAATGGGAAACATGTGCATGAAGTTACTGTTATCTGGGGAATGCTCTTGTCATCTTTACACCTACTCAGATTTTAACACTGCAAGTGGAAAAATGGGCTATGCAGACATATTAGTTCCTTTATGGCTCACCCTTTAAACTTAATGCAGTTGGCCAAATAGCTGCTTCTTTAAGTGCAGTGCTTAACTATTTATTCTACCACTGATCCTCTCTATTCACACAATCAGGTTACTAGCCGTTTTAGCAACCAAGAGGAATCCAACTTCCTTTGCAAATGAATTCCAGACATGTCAAACTGGCAGCTCCCATCTCCCCACCTAGTTAAAGGCTATTTGGCTGAACTGAGGCAAAAGCAGAGGAGACACAGCAGTTTGGTAGATACATTCTGAAGAGATGAGCTTCTAAGAAAACTTATGCTAGGAATATCATTCGCATCTGGTTAGTGGGAAGTGGGAGTAAAACACTGTTTTCCTTCTGTTTCACAGATACCTTACACTGGTGTGAGTCATTACATATAGTAAAGCACCATATGGGGTAAGATGGTCCGGAAGAAGCTTAATCCTCAACTGGGGTAACTGATTCCTTGGAGTAGCACCACTTTCTACTAGCTTATCTGTTCAGTATATCGGCAGTTTCACTTGAAGAGCATTCAAAGCATCAGACATCCAGTCTTGCAGAAAAACAAGCTCACTATCTTTTTGTATAAAGTTGCTGGCTTTTTCTTTTCAAACTCTACAGAGTAATAATCTTCACAAATGGTGAATCCTCATTCTAACCAGCATATAATGAGATGTTGATAGATGACAGCAATCAGGAGTGACTGCTATTATATCTTGTTTTGTGAGTGGCAGAATGAATAGCAGGAATTCATCTCAGAGTGAATGAGCATGTTCAAAGCCCCTTTCAGAAAACAGGACCTTCAAAGCAGAGTTACCTTTTCCAAAGATTCAATATAGCTCCAGGGTTTTTTTCAGATGGTGGGCCAAGCTCATCCCCATCACAAGTCTTTGGAAATTAGACACAAGATCTCATTTTGGTTCACAAATTTGAACATAGAGAGTGCGCTTCAAAAACAACTATTTCTGTACCTACAAATTGTATTGCTCTGGATGGCACATAGCACAGTTTATCCCTGTCAGCTGGTGGTCACCCTACTTAAGATAGGCTTAAACCACTGCCTCACAGTGCTGCTCAAACACGCACTGCGAAGCACTCACCAGGCCCAAGCTTGTACATGAGGAGCTCCATGTTTTATTAAATAAGCTGCTTCTTCAAATTTGGTAACTTCCCACTCCTCTCCTGCAGGCACTTCTGAAATCCTCTTCCGACCACTACAGTAAACCAGCTAAAATTCACTGGGAATTCAAACGTTTGCCTCCCACTGTGTGTATTGAATGTTAGATGATGAAAATAAATAAATAAAAAGCCCTCGAGTTTCCATCTGAACTGTAGTGTAAATACTTCTTAAGAGTTGAGCAAGTGGTTTGAAGAGCTTGTTTCACTTGTTCCATGCAAATATCAAGATTAACAGAGAGATTAATTATGTCCCATTTTTCATTTTACAAAGAATACAGGCAGATTTAGAATAACAAAAATAAACCCTCTGGATTAATATTCATAAGACAATGCTGAGCCTTACAAAAGCAACTCATTTTTTATGTAGAAAGGGGGAGAAAAACTGTCAAGAGTGCTCCAGAAGCATAAATACATATTAAGTAAGGAAGTCTCACAGGATGTACTTCCTCAGTCTCTTGAAAGAGGGTTGGGGGCTCAAAAAGGGTGTGCAACATGTCATGGACTCAGAAATGAAACCAAGCTAAAGAATTCCCAATCAAACTATGATTTAGATCATGTCAAAACTCATAACTCTCCCTATCAAAGTTTTCTGTTCATCCTTATGAGGGTTGTAACTTTGGGTTCAGGCCTCTGAGCTTCAAAGCTCAGCAGGATGTTGGGTTGAGGTCCTAGGGCAAGTTATGTCTGTGCTATTAGCTAGTCAAGTTTATACCACAGGGAACACTGGACAAGCAAAACAAAGAACTGCTGCCATCACTGCCCCACACTTTGGTGATAAATACAAGCCCAATTTTGAAACATATGGCACTGAAGACAAATTACAAGAATCAAATGCTGCCCAAGAAAGAAATTAATCTTGCCCTTTACAGGAGCTATTGAAGTAGAATTTAGTGACTTTTCAACTTCTCACTTCACCTAAACATACACTTATCTGAGAACTGAACATTATTCCCGCAACTAAAACATAATACTACACCAATAATATCAGCACTGTTAGTTCCTAAAACAGTCTGACAAGCTTTAAATGGTTTAGTTTGGAATTAAAAGCTTGTAGGTTTCTTCTAATGGAGTCACAGTATTAGTGAGACTCTCAGATTTTAAGTTTTCAAGCTTTGTAAAACTAAGAAAGCCTGGCAATGTCAAGATGTGTTATTTAAAATTATCATTACACTTAATATCCTCATCATTAGAGGCACTGAATCACAGTTTCTGCACACTGATGGTTTGCTATACTGTCTTGCGTAGGTGGTTCAGTTATTCAGCTCAGGTTACACCAAATACTGGATTATCCAAGATCATGACTCTTCAAAACCAGCAGGTTTAGGAGATTATGGGCAGAGAGTACATGATGGAGGAACATGTAAATTTGCAGAGAGTCGTTCATTTATGAAAGGAAGAAAGCCTGACAGCTTGAAACATTCTGCCAGCTGCTGAGAAAATATTTACTTCTTGCTGGAGCAGACCTGGGGGTTTGTTCTTTGAATAATGATATCAAAGAGAAATTCCCACATTCCTCCTGGCATTCCTTGAGCCCTCTTTTTGACTCTTCCACTGGTTTCAGGCGCTTCTGGAACTTACACATGGAAGGAATCTTCTACATAAAACCATCCATGATTCATGCCATTTGCTGTGTAAAGTTTCTGTCACTTGCATCAGTACCGGCCATGCAAAATGTTGAATGATGGCTACTTAGCACAGATACTAAACGTTGCAATACTGGTTTATGAAGCAAACTTTACTGATGCATAAGTTTAAAGAACAAACAAATCCCAAACATAAGCCACATACACGCAACCTCAAACCACACTGCAACTCTTAAGAAAAGTCCCAGAAGATCAAGGCATAGCTTTTGTGCAGGAATTATGCATCATCTGTAGATATTGAAACCACTGTGAAGTTCAGTGCATAAAAGATTTAGGTCTTTAGCTGCTAATTCAGCTGGATCAGGAACTTACCTCCTGTGCTTCACACGTGATGGAGGTCAGGCACCCAAAAATGCCATTTGTCTTTCTGCAGCTGAATCTCATTTTGACTTTCTCAGTTAGTAATACCACATCCTCTACTTCCCCACTAATTATTCCTTATTAGAAACTCTGTATTTGCTTCTTCCTTTCTTCTTGTCTTCATTAAATGTCATCTTACTGATTCAGAGGCATTTTCCCAATGAATCAAACTTATTTCAAGTTATATTCCATCTTCCCAAGCACTGACAACACCCACCTCTCCCTCCAGGTTTGTCTAAGCTCTAACGGAGAAACCTCTAAAAGTTTAATTTAGCATGACACACATTTATAATCACTTAAGATTTCGTAGTTAATATTATTCTATATGCTATGGCCTCCCCAAAACAACTTCACACATTATCAGCAAGGTTATAATCAGATCATCCTGCCTGGAAAAAGCTGCTCTCTAGATCAGGAGTCACACTGTAAAATCAGGTGGGGTACAGAATCTCTGACACTCAAAGGAGGACCTGTACTATCAGTAACTGCAATGCAGCCGTGAACATACACATACATACATGTACACTCAGATTTGTTATTTTCAGCTCACCATCTATTTATGAATTTTATCAAGGATATTTTAAGAGATTTATTTAGGTAAGTTTTTTTTTCTTTCACTTTTACAGGCAATCAGGAAAATCAAGGAGATTAAGTCAGCCCTTTAATGACATTTTGACTTCTTTTGCAGCAGCTTAAGGTAACAGCCCATTTTATATATTAGATGCAGACAGATCTTAATACATATAATTATGCAGTTTGCAAATGTGACAGCTCTGATGTTGCTGCAGTACAAGTCTATGCAGTTAAATTAGAATGATAATGACAGTAATTACACTAATTAGTCTTTTTTTTCCTAGTTTGTTACCAGCAAAGTTTTGCATATTTCTGTAACAGCTACTTCTGCTTTCCCTAAAATTCCACCATAACCAATTCACTAAAATGCTAATTTATCACAGCCATGTAATACGCAAGTAACATTCAGACACGGAAATGCAAATGCCAAAAGGGTAAGACTTAAAATCCATGCAATGTTTTTCATAAATTATTTACATGGGTGGTCTGCAACTGTAATGCTTAGAAGTTTAGACAGGCGGACGGTGAAATATTTAACGTGATCCACAGGCAGCACCACAATTTCTATGCAAGAGTACACTCACAAGAGACTCCCCTGCAGATGACATGGAAACAGCAAGGCTTCCAGTTCTCTGGCAAGGCAACAAGGCTTTGAGTAAACTAAGTGCCATAGAGCTCATGGGTGCAGACTTCACTTAGAGCTGGATCCTCCCCAGATTTTGTTATTCCACTACAGGGGCACAGGACAGTGTTCCACTGTCTTCATCAGCTGACCACTTGCACTGCACGTGTTCTAGATAACTGCCAACAGCTTTAGCTGAGCCCAAGCTGGCAATTTCCACACCATCATCATGTTTTCAGAAGTTTATTACTCAGTAATAAAAATTGGCTTCAAAGCTGAAGCTCAACAAACAACAGAATGAACTGGGGTATGTTATTTGCTTTTATTCTCCCTGGTTTAAGATAATAAATGGGAAGAAACTGGAATTGATCTAATTTCAGCTTTTTCTTTAATTGCCTTTTAAGTATTTCTGCAGAGTAACAGGCTGGGTTTTTTTGAAAGCTGCTTTACAGCAAATGAAAGCTCAGTCATATAGTTCTTCCAAATCCACAGGGTGGATCCTCAGCTCATTCAAATTGGTAGAACTAACAAAATAGGAATAACTAACCAAACGTCTTGAAACGCATAAAAGACACATAGTTTGCCCTCTGTTCTAGCTGACATTGCTTTCAAAACTGTAAATGAACTATAAATCCTTCCCATATATTTGTATGCTGCCTGACACATGAGCTCCACTGAAGACTTCAAGTCATGCAATAACTTTCAGGCTGTATGTCAGTCAATTTCAGAGCTAACCTTTACCTGTCAAACAAATAACCACTTTCTTACTTTAATGTCCACATCTCCATGTCATCATCATCGCCCCATCCTGTGTCTCCCCTTTTTTCTCCTCCCTCCCCGTCAGTTTAGAAAGCGGCAGACCTGTCACTGAGGAGATTCAAAATCCTTTGTGCACGTAGATATGCAGGTATGAACAACTGAGCAACTGTAAGAAGTGCTGTACCATTACAGGGATGATGCATTACAGTTTGCAAAGTTTTGAAGAGGGTCAACCTCATCAGCTTTGATTTGTTTGTTCATGCGGCAATTCAATAAGAACATCAGGTGAGCCCAAGTGAAAGATTTTGTCATCTATCTTTCAGAGAGCAAGGAAAAGCCATTTGTGGCCTCTACCCTTTGAAACAAGTTATGCCAGGTATGGATGTTGGCTGCCTCCAAACTGCCTGCAGCTTACTGAGCCAGCCCTTAGGCCAAAGCAGCATCCCAGCCATTCTGCCTGGGGGTTCAGCATGTCACAGTGACTGGTCGTGGAATGATTTTACCAATGTCCTGCAGCAGAGGGAACAGGGAGGAGAGCAGAAGGACATAAAAATTGTATAAGCCTAACTGCTGATTCAAGTGTAATAAATCGCATGCTAAAAATCTAATTTGGGGAAAAAAACAATCCAGTAAAATTGGTTCAAGGCATATGAGATTAACAGTATAATTCCAGATTCTTCCCTGCTTGTAACTAGAGATCTGGCCATGAAGAACCTACTCATCCTGCATTTGCAACTCCATTTTATTTTAACTACTGTATGCGATACGACTGCAATGGTTTAAGATCTCCTTATTACCACCTGATCACCTAAAATGCTGCTTTACCAAGCTGACAACTTTCCTGCACAGACAATGTTAACTTGGTCATAGAATCACAGAACAGTTAGGGTTGGAAAGGACCTTAAGATCATCCAGTTCCAACCCCCCTGCCATGGCCAGGGACACCTCACACTAAACCATACCACCCAAGGCTCTGCCCAACCTGTCCTCAAACAGCGCCAGGGATGGAGCATTAACAACTTCCCTGTTCAATCCATTGCAGTGCCTCACCACCCGTACAGTTAAGAATTTCTTCCTCATGTCCAATCTCAACTTCCCCTGTTCAAGTTTGTACCCCTTACCCCTTGTCCTATCGCTATAGTCCCTAATGTAGAGTCCCTTCCCAGCATCCCTATGACCTTGTTAACTACCCCAGTCCACAGAATCTCTTGTTCAGTCCTTGTAAATAGCTCAGAATCACTGCTGTCAAATTGCATGGCTATAGATACCTAGACATAAAATTATAGCACACAGTAGTCCTGAATTTGCAAGACACATTGAGGCCAACCAAATACATCAGTATAATTGCTCTGGAAGATCTTAAACAGAGGTTCTACCCATTTGGGTTTAATTTTAGGTTAAAGTAGCAAGAAAAATGAAACCATTCCCTTGCAGTTACATATTCTGTAACTGTCATCTGATAGGGTTTTTTTGCACACCATCTCAGAAATAGCCAGAGCTCAGAAACAGCGACTGTTGAAGACAACAGCAGTTTGATCAACATTAGTTTCTTTGTTCTTGAGTGTAAAATAAAGGTCAAAGCACAGTTATGCCAGGTTTCTTGCAAATATGCATTGAAAAAGGGCAATTCTTACCTCAAAGAGCTCATCAGTTAATTTATAGAACGTACTGAAAATGGGTCACACACAGAAAGCATGGAAAGGAAGATCATGACAACAGGGAAATAGGATTACAGCCAGACAGCTAACGTACAGTAACAGACTCAGCTTCTTGTCAGGTTACCCTTTGCTGAACAACAGGGGTTTAAGAGTTCTTTAGAGCTACTTCTATGCCAGGCTTATCCTTTCAGTAAAAAAACACTTCCCTGCAAGATGGTCCTCAAACAAAACAGTTTGTTACAGAAGTTTAAACATTTGCTCTAGTTAGTAAGTCACTGAATGAACAAAGTTCATTCACTGATTGGCACCTGTAATTTTCAGGTGTATCTGTTTCAGATGCTGAGCTCCTAACAACCCCAGAACATGCAACAGGGAAGATGCAGAGACACCTGACTTGAACACCCATACAGCGATGCAATTACAAGACAGCAGAGCCTTCTCTGCTGAGATCCAAGCTCTGCCAAGCAAATAATACAGTGTACAGCTCACTGTGGACCTCTCCAACACCAGAGAAAGACGTATCTTCTGACTCAACCTAACGGCACATAAGCAAGCAAATTACAACTGCACATGCTAGCTATCAACACTGATAGCAGCCTTCTAGTGCCTACAGCGGCCAACAAGAAAGCTGGAGAGTGGCTTTGGACTAGAGCCTGTAAGGACAGGACAAGGGGGAATGGCACTAACCTGCCAGAGGGGAGACTGAGATAAGCTCTTAGGCAGAAGTTCTTCCCTGTGAGGATGCTGAGGTGCTGGCACAGGGTTTCCAAAGCTGTGGCTGCCCCATCCCTGGCAGTGTTCAAGGCCAGGTTGGACGGGGCTTGGAGCAAGCTGCTCCAGTGGAAGGTGTCACTGCCTGTGGCAGGGGGTTGGAACTGGATGAGCTTCAAGGTCCCTTCCAATCCAAATGATTCTATGATAATTTAAGAGACTCATAATGACTAATGTTATGTACTAGAATATAATAGTTGGAATTGCTTAAAAAACACCTGAAAAATCATTGAAAGGACGAATTTGCTATCAGTGAGCACTCACAGAAGTTTGATACTAATCCGTTTAGAAAGAAACAATTTACTAGGTTCACTGCGAAATCACAGAAAAATATTATGAACTAGGGGAAAAACACACATTGAGACAAAGTAAACCTTTAGACAGCATGTCCTCGTGTACTTTTCATGATTCAATTTACAAGCAAGCCCTCAATTTGAAATTTAAATTACATTTCAGTAGTGACACAGGATACAAAAATCAATGGTGGAGAACTGGCAGCCAAGTATTCGTGCTTTTCTGCAAAAACCTCACGGAATCTAAAAAACAGATGTATTTTTTTTTAACGGAAATATTAGAATCCCTTTAAAGTCAATCTCTTACCCTCTTCTGCAAAGGCAGGAGACTCAATTAAGCAACAGTTTCAGCAGGGGTTTCCAACATCCTTCAGAAGGTAATAAGAAAACCACAGCATCAAACCTCCACACTAAAGCAGAATTTGACCTTTTTTTACCTGATGAAGCTTGTTCAAGGTTGTCTGGAATATTACTAAAATGTCCTGTTTTACGAGAACAAATTCTAGCACAGTTTGTCACCTCTCTGCTATGGGCACAATATGAAAAACTGTTAAAGCCTGTAGCAACACACTGGACTTTTCACTGACAAAACTTGAAGCAAAAGCTCATTTTATATGATTCTAGTAAATCCATTTTTATACATAGCACTGTCCACTGGAACTTCCTGATCTCTGTAATATCCACTTACAAGGGAGAGTGAAGCCCAGTGCATCCTTTCGTACAGGATGCTCTCCACCAGCCTACAGCACACAAGCTCAACCCACATTCTGAAAATTCCATAGAACATAGATTATGAGAACACAATTTTCATTGAAAGGGGTATTGCACTGTGTAAATGGCTTCATAGAAATCTTGAGCTCATGCAATGCTCCATTTAAAACATGCAACCCATTAAGTAAATCCGCTAACAGATCCAATCCAAACCTGATCTGAAAGACAACACACCGAACATTAAAGATTTACTAAGTCTTTGCATTGACACAAGAACCTCCTCTCAAAGGCTCAGGAAATTAACGTAAATGTAAGAATGGACGTGGTTTGGGTTTTAAAAGAGCAAAGAAATGATGCTACGAAGTTCTATATATTCTCTATGAAGGATCACAAACGAGAAAAGTTTGTACCAAATAATGTGCTTTTCCTCAGAAGGGGGGAAAAAAGATTGGAAAAAGCCAGAAGTTTAGGTCTCTTGAATATTGGTAAATATGTTATACTGCAGACCAAATGATACCAATATACTACAGCATTTCAACGAAGCCTGTGAATATCACATACTTATGAACAGTCGCTCTATCTTTTTGATAACTCTATTACTTGAGTTCAGAGAAGGTTTATGGACTAGAAAGCCTCAGATATGGTCATGAATGTTTGATGCCTCCACATACACTGTTACTGCTGTAACATCACTCCCTGCTGGAATTACTACATATGGACAGCCTGTGGTCATTACAAGCCAATAGGAGCAGTTTGAGTATTAACATTATGTACCTCCTACGTTACTGGATAATTTTTCACACTGGAATCATTACTAACTCATTCAGCATGTTTCTCAGAGGAAAAGCCTTAGAAATCGCTAAGGAAACTACTAGCTATCAATGTTCGTACAATGCCTAAAATCGAGCCTGTTAATGTGAGGTATCTTCGGCTTTTTTTACAATCTATTTAGAAAGACTGAGAAATGGCCAAATTCCAAAAATACACAGGATTACTGCAGTAGGGCAAGAAATTTGCCATATACGCCTTTGTCATACTGAAGAGAGTAATTCAGCAGTCCAGTGGGTTATACTTGTTACAGAACTTCTGCAATGCTCAAGTGCAAGTCTATATACTAATCTGCACTACCAAAGCATTGAGGAATGCTTCACCCCACAACATCTCTTCACACAGCAGGGAAACCCCCCCCACAACTGTTTGCCTCCTTTTTAATTTCTCCTACCAACTTTCATTCCCAAGCCCTACTCCTTCCACTTTCATAGATGAACAAGCCAGGAGACAGAGGCAAATTCCCAAATTGTAACTTCCAAAACAATACACTGTGAGAACAACAAAGGAATCAACAGAAACAGATATCCAAATCCTAGCTGCAGTGGGGAACAAAAAGAAGAGTGCTCTCAGGGGAATTACATTCAGGGCCTTTTTACAACAGCTTTACTTCCCCCTCTGCATCAGCCAGCTCACACACTGCTTGTGCATCCTGCACAGCAGTCGCTCTCAGCCCTAACAAGTGCTGACAAGACCCAGCCCAATTATAACCAGGCAACCCACAGGATATTTTTTTATTGCAATGTTACCTTTAAAATGCTTCAGTCATTTTTTTTGTCACGGCAACAGCCGCAGAGGCTTTTCTTTCCTGCCCCCACCCCAGTTTCACTCTAAGTTCTCTGCTCCTTCTGCTCTTTGAACAAGAAGAATATTGATTTGCTGTCCTATTGGCACTTCAGAAAGGCCTCAGCTCACTTCTTGTGTCTTTGCCATTCAGTTTCAGCCAGATCCCAGCAGACTTTCCTCCCCATTAAATACAGGAACTGAAGAGGGATCGCACAGGGAAGCAGCCAACAGATCAATGCAGACACAACCAAGGTTCTTCCCATTGCCTGTCATCTCTCCTTACATCTGCTGGAACAGGAGGGGGGGACCAGGAGGACCAGCAGGAGCCATACTCCCACATCCTCAGCCACTTAAGCCCCAACAGCAGGGAATAGGTGAATCCCAATTCTCTACTGTGAGCATTCCTCAAGGAGAATTTTTCTTTTATGATCTTAGAATTAGATCATGCTGCACTGCTTCAGGGCAACTCTTTTTACAATTCCTTTATCTTTATCCTGGGAGATGAAAAGTTACCATAGCACTTCATCTATGTAGCTCACCTTCTTCAATCTTAATACCAGACTGCAAGGATATTAGAATGCTATTATAAACACACTTATAGAGAGGTCCAGAAAACACTGCTTGCACTTCAGCTTCATTCAGGCATTTCTCTGGTCATGGCTTTTAATCTTGAGTGGTACTGAAGAAAATCAGATTAAAACAAACCCAGGATTACCTGGCTGTACAGGGTTGGATCCATCCTCACAGGCTGGCACTGACCACATCCAGCATGAGCTATTGAAAAAGACATCCCAAAACAAAAACACATCTGAAACTGACACCTTCAACAGCACTTACAAATACAAATAAGACTGGATTTGTGCGGTGCTGCAGCAAGCAAATGGACTCGGCTGGGTTACCATTAGTGAAGGGGTCTCTGGAAGACACATGGACACCAACACGCTCTGCGCTGGACCTGCCATAGGCTGGATCCCTCGTGTTGGTTTTAAACTCTACTCCTCATGTAACTTTGATGTAGTTTCATGCAGAGGTGTCCCTGCCCATGGCAGGGGGGTTGGAACCGGATGATCTTAATGTCCTTTCCAACCCTGTTCTATGATTCTATGAACACTTCAACAGTCTCTAAACTGCAATGTACAAGTTCAGAAACCTTCTGGGTGACTTCCGAACTCAAATTCTCGACCTTCTCCCTTCCGCTGCCAAATTCCCACCTCATAAAATTAAGCCTCAGTTAATGCAATTGCTTCTTCTAAATGAGCACTGCTCGTTACTGATCCTCCCATAAAGGCCATTTATTTACTCTTTTAACACAACAATTATTTTATTTTCCATAGGAATTCACCACACTTTACAGCCATCTGTGTCACATTATCCCAGTTAATGGCTCCTGCTTGGAAACCGCATCACCGAGGTCAAAAATCAATCACACTTCCACTAATTCTATGACCAAAAACCCATTTGATTTGGGCTCTCCCCTTATGCATTCTATTACAGAGTTGAAAAGTACCCTAAAGGCAAAGTTCCTTTTTTCTTCCACATCAACAAGTTTGGATTTGAAAAGGGACCACCACTTAAAAAAGAAGGAAATTTTCATATTTAATAAATTTTAATAAACACCCCCCCCCCCCCGAACCATAGCAGATGGTAAATTCGATTAGAAACATAAATAGAGATGTGTATATGTCATCAACCATTGCTTACCGCTGCTCCCCCTCCCCAGCTCTGAGACCTTCCAGAACCTTCGGCCAGCCCCCTCAGCCCCCAACGGCCGCTAACTGTCCCCAATGGCCGCTAACCATCCCCAACGGCCGCTAACGAGCGCTAGCAGCTGAGGCAGGGAAAGCCGTCGGCGGCATTTTAAGGTCAGAATACATTAAATCAGCTTCTTTAGGGCTTTACTTTTCTATCTCCCCCTCATCTCTGCGGGACCAGCCCTAAGGGCTCGCAGGGCTTTACCCGAGGCTCGTCGCCTCAGGGACAGCCTCGTGGCTGATGGAGGCCAGGCTTCACCCGGGATCAGTGGCCAGCATGACTCCCTGAACAATGGGCTCCACACGATGCGGCCCGAAGGTGATCCAGAGCTCAAGTGCAGCACCGTCTGCTTTCAGTACAAAGAAGGCAAAATAAGTATTCATGTGCACTGCCTCCGTCTCACCTCCGTTCTGCTGCACGCGGCCACGGCGGCAAGCCCAAACTACATGAGTCCTTGAGGATGAACACTGGTTTCCGTCATGAAACCTCCTCCCCACACCGAACTGTGTGCCTGGCTTACGGGAAAGAATGACTACTCTCCATACCGCAGGTGAGCCCGTTAATGAGTGCTAATGAGCCGTTGATGAGCACACCTCATCTCTTGATACCCATTGCAGGTGCGTTTTGTCGCCATCCCTATGGCTTGTTACCAGCTGGCACAGACGATGGTGGCCTGTAAGTATCCACAAACCTTTCCCCTATCAGATTAACCCCTTTTCTGAGCTCCATTTTATCTGCTATAATTGGAGAAATCTGAGTGCTCCTGGAGTAACTCCTCATTTAAATACCAGGAAGTGCAGAATAGAGGACCATATTCCAGGTGGTGTCTAATGTGGAGCATATTATCAAAAAAATGCAAAAAACCACCCTAAATAAAAACAAAACCACAGCTATCAGCTCCTTGTGTGCCATCTGTGCAGGGCTGTGCTTATTCCATAGGGGGTTGCAGAATTGTATGCATTAACTGTGATTCTCTTATTAAGACAGTTTGATTAAGAATTTTTGTGCATTTGCTGTGTGCAGAGCTTTAAGAGTTAAATTAATCTGGTGTACATTTTAAGTAACAGCAGTTTAGCACCTTACTGTGCTATTGATCCTATTTTCTTTAAGGAAGTTCCATAAATGGTCTTTTTTTCAGCACTGTGGGAGTCTTTTATTACTGCTGTAATGCAGATCAAGCAGTTATGATCACCACAGCCTGATCTTGCTTTTTAGAGATTGAAGCCTCAGGGACAAAATTATCTTCTGATGAATTCGACCAAATGGATTTTCAGGACTTTGATGATGCTGCTTGTGGGTGTATGTGTGTGCATGTGACACTTTTCTCCGTCAGAATTTGCATTAAGACAAATGAAGAATGAAAAAGAAAAACAGGATTGTGGATATAGTTGTGTCAGTATAAGCATACTTTATAATTAGATAGCTATTACCATAGAGTAGGGGAAGAACTAAACCAGTATCAGTCACTTTTATACTAACTTGATTGCATCCACCAAGGACTTCATAGTAGCATAACTCTTCTATAAAAAAAATCATAGCTGTTACCAACATTATTATTCTAATAAAATGTAAATGCAGACTAGGCCTGAGATACCAATTAAACTGCAGTTGACAGAGATATTGTTGTCTAAATAGAATAAATGTAACAAAACAAAGAGCAAAATAAATAATGAAGAAATAATAAAAACAGATCTCTGTGATATTGTTGAATTGTCCAAGGAGGAGATTTGAAGGGAAATTATTTTATAAATCATTTAAGGAACTTCTTTGCTAGGAGGATGCTAGTAGTTTGGAATCTTAAATGTAAAGCAACTGAAATGGATTCTTACAATCTTTTGTGTGTGTATGTATATAAATCTATCTTTGTGAGTTACTCTGAAAACGCACCTCTAGAGCCAGATTCATCACTCACCCACCAACGAGGTTCACTTCAGTGAATTACAGTTATTCCAAAAGCTGTGTAATTCCATTTCCTTTACAACATGTGGCTACTCAGAACACCGAGTGATCTCTGGGAAGAAATCCATAATGAATTGGAATCTCTTGCTGATATTTTATGTGAAACAGCTTATTGTCCTTGCACAGCCCTTTAACAATTCCTAAGTTGCAGAGTATTTAATGCAGAAGGACTCTGTATACAGAGCACATTAATTTCTTACTGGGCTCACCTTCAGGCTTCCCCTCAAAACCTGATACATTGTTCCATGCTTTTTTCCCCTTTTTTCTTTCTTTCTGGTGAAACCACTGGACTTCTTCACAGCAAAAAGGGAGAGGAAAAGGAGAGGGGAAGGGAGGAAAGGGAAGAGCATTAAAAGAGCCATGGAGAAGAAAAGTCAGTAAGATTTATGGGTCATATATTGCCACAGAAAGGCTGTAGGTGGTCAGGAGCATGCTGGTTTTGCAGTAATTTATAGTTCCTTGCTATGACAGACTCCTAGACTGAAGATGAAAAAAGTACTATTAAAACAAAGGCAGGCTATCTGGAATGTTGTAAACAAGGATCCGCTTATCACAGCTACTACAACCCATTAGTTGATCATTTGCTGGGAAATTAGCGAAGCTGTAACCTTTTCCAGGTTCAGTCTGGTACCCTTTGAGTCAGAATGCATCTGATTGTCTGCACCCCTTTGCTGGTATGACTAAAGTGATGGAGCAGAATAAAGATGGGTTTGCTGCTTTGCTATTCCTCTGCAATAGGAATAAAAACAGGCTGGTAAAAATTACCTTTTAGTCTTCCATACCAAAGAAGGTATAGATTTAATGTTTTAGTCAAAAGCAAACCCAAACATCCTTAGTTAAAAGAGCTGTAATAACACACTTTTTAAGGCTTGAGCTCTGAATTTGGCTGGGATATGCAGGTTACGAAATTCCATGAATATTCACAGGATTTTGATATTAAATTTAATTTTAAAATTTCTAAAATCTGACTTGTTGAGAGAGCTGTCTCTAGTTCTAGGTTAAGCAGTTATTTCTTGAAACATGCCATAAATCAGAAAGTTTAGTTCTTCATAAGTGAAGTGAATTGTGAAACTAAGAGTATTTCTTTTCCATGCTCTTCTTAGAGATCGACTTGCTTACATCTCAAGTAGGGAGCCCTGGAACTGTTCGGTGTCCTAACTTCACAGTAATAACTTTCAAAGATGCCAGTCAAGAGTAGCAGTTAGGTCTCCCAAAGCCCAGTCTGCAGTGCAGAACTCTTACCTTTTATGTTCTGCGTACATCCTTACATCTTTTTCACCACCGTTTGAGATATACAGGCAATATTTCCCTAGATATATTTGGAGCTTGGCCTTCCCATATTTATTCCAGAAATAGCACGTAAGCAGCTGTGGCTGTTTGGTAGCAGATAAGCAGAGGATTTCCTTTTCAGGGAGTGTCAATCCAACACCTTTCTGCCAGCATTATGTTGACTTTAATTAAAGTACAAAGCTCTGACAAGCTCTTAACAATGGAAGCACTTGCAGGCAACTCTGCTATTAAGTGAAAACTGTTTGCATGTCTCTACTGTTAATTATTATTGCTACTATTAAATATTCAGTGCAGGGAACACATTTACACTAGTGCTCTGTACTCTGCATCAGCCTGTAATTGAAGTCCAAGAATAAGCACTACTACAATGAAGATAAACTTAATGTGTACACCCCCAATCTCTGCATCTATCCCTTCATGCCCCACCACAAAGTGACACTCTAAGGTGTTCAAATACTATTGTCTTCAAAGCACATTTGCATCTCAAAGCCAGGTTTATGTCTCTGAAATCAGCTCATCCAATTTCAGCAACTCTAATGGAGCACCTATGCAAATGTTCAGCCAGAGAATGTGCCTAAAGTTATGACCTGCCCCACAGGCTCCGTGGTTCATAGCATACTGACCCTGTTTTGGCTAAATCAGTTTGCAGGTTTAGGATGTCTGTTCTGAATTTATTTTTCTTGATAAAATAAGATTGCTAAAAGAATGTCTGCAGTTTGTAAAATGCAGTCACAACCATGCTCTTAACTTGCAAGTTCTTGCAAATAGTGTAAGTAACATCTCTGTGCATTTGAATGTGAAATCCCCATCTCTAAAACAGAACCGTACTCAACTGGGACTTAAAAAACACTAGCTGTAAGCTAGAAAGTAAAGCATATTTGAAAATGTAGCACTGTGCTTCTCCTTCCTTACTGCATTTCATTGTCTAACAGCCAGAGCTGAGGCACAGGGAATGCCAGCTTGTCCTAAGTTCCCTGCACAGACTTGTGCTCCATGGCTGAGACCTGCTGTGTGCCAAATTAAAACACAGCATCCTCAAAATTAAACTTTGACAACCGTGAATGGGGGTCTGGTTTGGTCTTTGCTCTTCTGGATATCCACACTTAGATGTGCTGTGGATCAGACATTTCTTGGTAATCTGTGCCTCCCTCCTATTTCCCAAACACCTATTTGAAAAGCCCTCCCTGGAGTCCGCTGAAGGATTAGAAAGCCTGATAAGGCACAATATCTAAAATAACACAATCTGCAGAAAGATTAAGAATCCAAAGACATTACATTGTCAGTAATCTCAAAATCTTTCTTTCCTGTGGCCCCAAGGAATTCTGTAAATAGAAGTTCCATATGAAAAGGACAGGTTGTGTGTTGTTTTCCTACAGCAGCACAGCAGTAAGTTAGGGCATGGGGGGCTGTATTTCAGCTGCCCCCATTCAAATTGGCTAAACTTCTCTGACTAAAGTTGGCTCCTCTCTGATGCCTGTGTAAATCACATGAAGCCGTACCCATTTGCCTTTATATGTCAGGGAAGAAGCAGGAAACTATAGTGACTGACTGACACATAAGAAGTGACTCCCCTTATTTCAGTATTTAAGAATCACCAGTGATTTAGCTATGCAGCCTACAAAAAGCCTTCCTCTCTGACTGATAAATGGGTTTGCTGATTGGAAACACATACCTTTCTACAGCAGGCTGATGAGCTGGCCTGGCCTATTCAGCTAGACTTATCACTGCAGTTTGAGTACTACACCTACTTAGATTTTTATTTCCTGGTGGGTAATCCTCATTCAAAATATGGAAGAGTCTGAGGAGTTGCTTCAAGAGCAGTTACTTCAAGAGCTGTTACCTGGACATAGATCATTTAAATGCTGGTATGTGAAATTGTTTCTTTAGCTCTTTGGAATAAAGTCTAGCTAGCACACTGCTCCATGCCACCCTGCAAAAGAGGCCCCTCACAAGCATCCCAAGACCATTCTCTGATGCTGTGCTAATAAACCAGACTTCACAAGGCTTTAATAAAAGAAGCTGAAAGAAAGGAGCACAGAGGCAATGGATGAATACCTCAAGGGATCCAGTTGACAGCAGAAGTGCCACATTTCTAGGGACAGCAAATATATACTCCAGACTCCCATGGAGGTAACAAGTTTTCACAAGTATTGTGTAAGAAAAGAAGCCAATCTTGTACCTCTTGAAATTCAGATTAAAGACAAGTCTGAATGAAGCAGCTTGTGGGAGCCTACATGGAACAGTGCTATGAAAAAAAAAAGTATCCATAAGCATGCAAATGATCTATTTATTGATGTGCATGTTGGCACTGACTGAAGTGCTGTATTGTGAATATTCTGTAATTTGTAATAACTGGAAAAGCAAAACCTCAGAAGCCATCTCTCAGCTCTGCTGTTTCTGTGCCTTTATATATAATGCTATAGAAATTTGGTCCCTTTTTTATTTATACCAAGCATTAAGTGAAGAGCCTTGGACAAAAAGTGAGGGAGAACCATTGCCTGCATAAAAAATTAAAAAGGGAAGAGCTCAGAATAGATGAGCAAGCAATTTTTTTTTAATAAAGGAAGGAACAGAGGTACTTTTTGGGGAATATCTGTTGAGCTGCTCTTCACAATGAGTTAGTGGTGCAAGTCTGTCATCCCTTGGTGAAACAGAAAACTTGATAAATCTTCTTTTAACAGCATATTTGCCTTTCTATTGCACTATCTGCCCACATTCACCCACGCAAACTGACTAAAAGCTTCCTCAAGTAGGTTTCCCTTTTTTCTCCTTTTGTTCCCTGTTCAACTGCAATATGACACATTTAACTTACACTAATTTCCAAACTGCCACAAGTAGAAAGAACATAGGTCTTTGACAATAACATGCAATCTCCAGCTACTCTAGAGAATAAACCGAAAACTCAAAGCCACAAACCTTGTGAATAACCAGGAGCAGAGAAGCTGAGAACATACATTCTGCTCTCAGACTTAAACATCTCTTCAGCAAAAATCTTTCAGAGGAAAAGAAGATGCTGAACTGTAAATACAGCTTCTGCAAACAACTGCTGCTATCAGACAAATGTGCTTCAGCATAGGATGATTAAAATCTACAATTAGTGTTTAACTAAAGTAATTACTTCATTAACTTGGAAAATAAAGGGCCTGCCATCTAAGAAAGAATTACTGCTTACTAAAGGTGATCCTAATTCTTTACGTTGTCTGAAAATATTGATGCATTTTACTTTTTAAAAGTTTTAATTTTGTAGAGCCTGATGCTTTATGAAGAAATAAGAGAGAAAGAAAACCAATAAAGCAAAAAAAGTAAGTTCAGCAGCACTACTATCATCTGCCTTCTGCCTTATTTGACCTGGGCCTCCACACACATGCCCTCTCTGCTGGCTCATGTGCACCATATAAGCTCAGTCCTGTAGCCAGCTTAGTCTTGTAGCCTTGCTTCTTGCATAGGTTGTGCTGTATGGGGGGAAATCATTTGTTCTGTTTTTGAGTTGTTGCTTGGAGTTAATGTTTGCTGAGCTATGACTGGATCTTTAGTATCTTGATCTGTATCCTGCTGAGGTTCTTGTGTATCTTATAGCTAATTATTTTTATTTTTCTTGCTTGGTGCTGCTCTTGTAGGTCCATGGTTTTCTGAAAGACAGTGGGGTCTTTCTGTAGTGGAAATGGCTTTATTTGGGGTAGAGACCTGTGTTGCTAACCAGTATAAGTTAACTTGTATAAACTTCCCAGATGATCAGTTCTTCCTTTTGTTTCTTTTTTTCTCTTAGTGCTAGTCTATATGATAACTGTAGCAGTGAGTTTCATCTGGCCAAGACTTGCTAATCCATTATTCTGTGTATATAGATGGAGCCCTCCTACTGAATGTTTGTCATCTTTTCACACCAGCCTATAGACTTTATGTTCTGCCATGATGTTAATTTTGCTTTGTTTCCTAATTAATTAAACCAAATATTGTATCTCTTTACTGTTATTTCTTGAAGGGCTTGGACTCTGTTTGAGATCAGAGCTAAAATACCTAGATTCTATTTTCAGCTCCATTCTTTAGGCATCTTGAATTCAGGAGGGCTATTTTTTCTGTGTCCCTTTTTCCCCCTTCATCAATCCAGCTGCTGAATATAATGAATGCTTGTGCGAAGGGACGCTTCCCCTGCCCTGTATAGCAGTTGATGTATTAGCTGTTCGAGCATTCTTAATACATTTTCTGCAGAGACCTTGCTACAGTTTGAAAGTAAGAAGGCTCAAATAATT
Organism: Forpus xanthops; assembly: GCA_032466535.1. Lineage (NCBI taxonomy): Eukaryota > Metazoa > Chordata > Aves > Psittaciformes > Psittacidae > Forpus > Forpus xanthops. The sequence continues at coordinate 114,763 of JASSUY010036108.1, forward strand.
AAAATAAGGCATTACAGCACTAGTGAGACTTGAAGTTTTGTGGTAGAAAGTTAGTATGAGACTTGACTATGCTCATGAGATCGCCTAATCATTTTCTGAGATTCTGGGGTGGAGTGAAGTAGTATATTCATATTCAGGCACTCACTCAAGCTTTGCATTTGTCTTTCAATAAAGGCTGAATTTCAGAGCCTTGCACAACATGCAATTACAGAAAAACAGAACTGAGGGGAATCTCTCGAGGTCCTATGTTCAAAGGCAGTATCAGTAAGACTTAACACTCCTCACATGTTTTTCTAATCTCTTCAAAAATCTCCAGTGGCTAGAGATCCAGCAGATTAAGTATTACTCCCTGGATATTGTATTCTGCTTTTTCATTAGGAAATGATTCTTGAAGTTTTTATCTTTGCAAGTTTTAGCTTCTTCTCTAATTAATATTTCACTGTTGGCGTCTCAGTGTTTGGCAAGAAAAGGGCTGAAATGGTTGTCTCTGCCTCATGACTTCTGTAATAACTAGGAGAGTGACTCATGCACATATTTGTGTGTTTTGTTAGTCATGCTCTTCTGCAGTAAACTAGGCTTTAATAGTAATGATGCCTGAAGTTGAAAAGTAGTTTTTAAAGCTCCTCCATAAAGAAGGAACTGGCCTCTATGGTGCCTGCAGTTGATGGATTGCTTTATGAGGTGTGATGGATGTGTGCTGCACTACTGGCCTTCAACACAGTTGCCTTTTGACTGAGGCAGTACTTTGATGGCTTCCTAAACAAGCTATGCATCTGTTTGCATACATGAGTCATCTTGTTCTGTTCAGTAGTTCTTATGCTACACTACTGCTCTGTAGCAGAAGCTCTATGGAGGCAGAGGAAGAGCTGCTTTCCCAGTTAATGTGAGCAGTTCATTGTTTGCTCCTGCTTTCCTTCCTTCCCTGATGGTTTTCTCTAGTCATAGTTTTTCTCCAGCCCATTTCTTCTTAAGACCCTGTGACTTCATTGCACCAGTTTTGTTTTTTTTTTTTTCCTCTCGGACTTTAACAAATAAGTCTTCATCATGTTTTTGTTGCTGCCTCTTAGATAACAAAGTGCAAGTCCCTAGTTGTTGTAATTATTAGTATATTCCTGGAGAAAATTGCAACAGTCTACATTAAAGGGCTCTCTGCAGAAATTTACACAGTAGGTAACCAATTTCTCTTTAAATAAAAGGCACTTGGAACAGTCAGGAGCATAAAATGAGAGAAGGGAGAGGGGGAAAAAACAGGATTTTGTAGAACAGCAGGATGATTTGCAGTGGTCAGGAATATAGTCATGTTGAATTATTTGGGTAATTAATCTTCATCAGCAAATTGGAGCGAATTATGATACAGTGCCAAGGTTGTATAGCATGCTGGAGGGAGAGTTGGAATCCTTTTTTTAATCTGGGTGTTACCCAGTTTAGAATAATACTAGTCTTGGGATTGACTGTTCTGCCAGCAGGTTAGAAGGTGATTTATAAACTATTCCCATTACTACTGCCATTTTATGTGACTATGTCTGGTAGAACAAACGTCTCCTATTTTGCAGGTCTTCCTTTCATTCCAGTGTCTAGGGTAGCTTCAAAGGATAAGGATGATGACTGGTTAGACCCTGGCTTCTTTCTAACCCATGATAAACAAAAAGCATCATTATGTAATAGGTACACTTCTGAGTTTTGAGGGGGAAGGATTTAATGGGCAACTTGTAGAACTATTACTGTGCATGCTTGTTATCTCTCCATCTGATGCATTTATAAGTGCACTGGTATTAGGGTACTGTAATATGAAGCCTTTGTTTCACCTGCAGGTGCAGTCTGCTGTGTGTTCCTAGCAGAGAACCGTTATTTATCTAATTTGCATCACAGTATTATTTGGCTGATACCCTAATAAAGACAAGAGAGAGATGTATTAGAGATAAGGTACAAGAAACTGTGTAGACAGTCTTAGAGGAGGATGATTGAGAATAAGCTTCTGACTTCATAACTCTGAGTTACTGATCATGAACATGAAGTTTATAGCAGTGTATACAAAATTCTTGTGTTTAACCTTTTGTTACATCTGAATGCTTTTAGTGGGGCTGTTTTCACAGCCACATCAGGGAGATCACCTTCAAGATGAAGGCAGCCTCATGTGGTTTACTGTGAACCAACTTGCTTTCTTGTGCTGTAATGCCAGAGCAGTTCCAGTGGTCTCATACTGGTCAGTTGCCAGAGGTAAGGAGCTGAGAATCAGAGAAAAATCTTGCTGCAGTCTGTAAAAATGCTATTTGCAAAGGGACTTAAACCGGTTCTGCAGTGATGGTTGCTTTTCTGTTCACAGCTGTTATGTTTAAAAAGTTGCTAGGCAGCACAAAGATAAAGCACTTGGCATAATGCTTTTAGCAAATCTATGATTTTATGGTAAACCATATGGAATTGGTTCTAGTCGTTGCTTTCTCTACAACTAGATGTGCTGTAGTAAGAAATTGAGAATCATTGTGCTGAAGGATAAAAGCCAAGACCATAGTGCACTTTTCTGCTAGGTATGGTTTTATCATTCAGCTTTCTTTGCTGGCTCATTGCAATAGGAGCATATTTATCTCCAACCGGTAGTGCAGGTAAGGGAAGCAGAAGGTGGCTCTAATGGAGAAAAATTTCTTTACAGGATTCATTTAAACTTAATTATGACAATTGCATTTTGTCAGTGAAATTATTATTGCTCACTGTTATGCTATCTGTGAGACAGTAGTGTAGATTTGACTTCTTGTTAGATAATGGGTCTAATGAAACAGATTGTCCTGTTGGTAAAGCTAGTGAAGGCAATACCATAACCTTTTGGGATTAATGTGCAACCTGGTGCAGGCCCAGATTGTGTATGATGGCTTCAGGGTACCAGGGCAGCGAAAACCAAAGAACTACTCTACCAGTGTTTCATCTAGAGGTGGACTCAGCTTCGGGTAGATATATAGTCAGATAGAAGCAGTTGCAGGCAAAGTAGAGAAAGGATGAAAAATAGACTATTAACCCAGGATTACTGAGGATTTCAGAGCTGGTGACATAAAGTACAGAGTTGCCAAGTCTGAGCTCTCTGCTGTCTTCAGATTCTTGGTCAGCTGGTAAGAAATGTGATATTCTGAAGCTGATTTCCACTATGAATGATGGTTAAATTCAGAAGGCCCGTTTTGTACACATGCTTCCTAAAGTGCTTGAACAGCCTAGAAGGCGGTTTCATTGCAGTGCTTTAGCTTTTATTCTCTTCCATCTAAACAATCCCTTGTAAATGCAGTGTCTGTTCTCTTGTCTCACTTTACCAAACTCTATTAACTAAATCAAACTAGAAAAATGAAGGGAATGTTCAATTTTTCAGACTTCATTAGCAAGTGAAAAGGAAGGGGGGGGGAAACCCAAGCCAGCAGGTTGTAAGCTGATTAGGAGCAGTGCTAAGGGATTGCTGTTTGACTCTGAAGCTTATGGGGTAGTTTAAAGCTTTTTATTGGCACTATGAAAGTTTGTGTCCTCACAAGTCTTCCAAATCACTGGGTAACTGTGATCCAGGTTACTGTCAGCTGAGGGGTTCCTGACTGCAGGGATGCTAAAGCTGCACAGCAACGCTTGTGAAGTCCCACATTTCATTTAACTGTTCAAGAGATTTTGGGGGGAGGGATTGGTCAGGATTGTGCTGCTTCAGTAAAGTGCTCAGGCAGTATATTCTAGCTTCAGCTTGGGTGCTGTACTGTTTGGAACTGTAGAAGATAAGGAACTCTTAGAGTGTAAAAACATGTACAAGCAGTACAAATTGGGAAGCTTTTGTATTTGCAACAGATAATAAAAAGAAATGTCTGGCTATGCATGGAATCGTAGAATTGTAGAATAGTTAGGGTTGGAAAGGACCTTATGATCATCCAGTTCCAACCCCCCGTGCCGTGGGCAGGAGCACCTCCCACTAAACCATGTCACCCAAGGCTCTATCCAACCTGGCCTTGAACACCATCAGTGATGGAGCAAACCTGTTGTCCATTTCCTTTACAGAAAACGCTACTTTTTTTTCTAGTATATAGAGAATGTGGAGGTTTCTTATGGGGAAAATATTTATGTGATGTGACTTCCTACCAACTGTAGGTTTATGTCAAGAAGAGGCTATTGCAAACCATTTGAAATCCACTGCACTTTGTTGTCCCTCTTTTGCACAGTTGCTTGTAGATGCACTGCAGCCCTGATAACTGCTCAGTGTGCTGTCCACATCTGCCAATACTGTGTTCCTTCTGGTGATTCTACACTTGTTCAGTTACATATTAATGCTTCTGTTGTGGATTTCCCCAGAACTGAGTGCCATTCAATTCCCAGCTGGGGCATTTGCACTTTTCCAGACATTCTCTCCAGTATCCACACTCCCATTCCTAAAATTCCTGCAGCCCTTTTGAGCTATACTTCCTGAATGGGAGGCACCATAAGCATGGGGCTGTGAGAGGGTTAATGAACCCAGCGAAGTTAACAAGGGATGGGCAATAAATGGTTCCAGCTGTGTATAATTAACTGTAATCCTGTGAAGTAAATGACTTTTATTGGCAAGTATGTCATAACTTCATTACAAGTCCTATTTACAGCCCTCTCACATGGAATGAGCACTTGTGGAGTCTGCAGTTTAATGAGTGCTCATTTTCACCTTGTTCCAATTATTTCCCACCCAACCCTCCCTCTGTGTGGGGACTATGGAGATGAAATACAATGGGAGTGTAATTAAGGCTGGCATAGATTCTTTTAGGGAATGTTTTTCTATTCGGGAACAATCATTTCTATTGCTTACTACTAATGATACTTTAATGCTTAAAATATATAATTTTATTTGGTCCCTCAAGCATTATTTAAATAACAGTTATTAAAGGAGGACTCTGTGGGAAAAATTTCCCAAGGCCTGAACCCCTAATAGCTGGGCACCTGAGCTGCTGTGGCTAATGAGGCATGGTGCCCTGACCACAGCAGAGCACACAAAGGGAAATTAGTATCACTTAAAAGAGGAAATTTGCAGTTTACCTTAATTACACCTGTGAGCTGTGAGGGCTAGTGGAAAGCCCATCCACTAGCCAATGAAAGGGCCTATTCTCCTTGCACAGGGAATTGCTCTCTAGCCCAGTGCTGTCTCCTCTCATCCTACTGTTGGCTCATGTAAACATGCAGTAAAAATGAGTTGTGAATTGGGAAGTTCCTGAAGCTCTTGTGCATGTACATGTACCAGGGAGATACTTACAAAAAAGTAGCTACCACAGCAAGAAGTCCAGATTAATTTTTTCTTCTAATCAAGGGCTGTGCAAGACTGGAGATGTGTTTGAAGGAGAGGTGGTCAGACATAGGCTTCGTTGTAGACATTGAAGTCTAGCATTTCAAAGCAGGTTTGCAGTAAACTACATCAGTCTGGGACATGACTCCAGCACTTTCTTAACTTCCCACTTTACTGTTCACTTTGATTTTAGAACAAATGGGGCTTCTTGCCTGGCTGTTTGTGAAATTGTGTTCTCTAGGCCAGATCCTGATTTATTTATTTATTTATTTTGTCTAGACAATTTCTCATGTACATTCAGTTTAAGGAGATTTTTTCCAGCACCAGTTATCTTGTCATAGTTCTTGCCTGACACAAATCAAACTTAATAGCCCTGGATAATGCCATATGTGCCCTCAGTACAGCTGCGTGAAAGTTTATGGTCAGGTTTTTGGTACACTCAGGCATTACCCTATAACTGTAGAGGGTCATTACAGGTTTCAAAGTGGAGACAAAATGCTGCCTGTTGTAGTAGCCAAGCAGTCTTAGGTAAGAAGGGGGATGTTCTTGCCTGATAAATATGCTAACAGTTAATATCCCTTGAGATCTGTTCAAGGGTTCAGAATGAAGTAAGGTTTATGGGAGATTAATTACAGGGCACTATGGAAGTGACATGGTTAGAACCACATGATAAATACAGTGCATCTCATGGAACAGCGTGAGTGGTGCAGTCGTTCTCACCAAACAAACATTTTATACTTGCTACTCAGAACATGAATTAGAAATTTAAGATCAAGGATTAGATTCTTTACAGGTATAAATCAGCTTAGCAGTTGCAACTGATAGCTATGAATTTGATCCAGGTATTTATCAATGTCCCTTTATAAACAAAAGGAAAGCTGATGAAACTGCTAGCACAGTTTGGTTTTGACCTAGGCGTGATTGTAAATGAGGTACTGGTGAGATAGGCATTGCTTGTCTGCTTGGGAAGCACTGTCTGTGCCTGTCAAGGAAAACCACCTTCATGCAATCCAGCCACCTACTCATTTTCTTCCACTTACTGGGACAGTGATGAGGCCAATTATTTTTTGTATGAAAAGCCTAATTAGGCTGTGTCTGTAGGTGCTGACAGCACTTGTAACTGACCAATGAAGACTAACAAGGTGTAGTAAAATAGAGTATTTCTGTAGCAGGAAGGCGTCCTAGCTTGATTAATCAGCTCTCACCTCATCTTAATACTTACCAGCCTATGAACTATTAGTTGTTTATGTGACTTTTAGACTAATAAAAGGCTGCTGTATCAAAGCAAAAAGATCAGATAGGTAATGTTTAGATTTTAACAGCTTATCTGAAAAAGTGATAGCTCTGTAAAGTCTTTGAAGGATGGGAGGGCTGTTCTAACTGTTGTCAGTGTAGACTATCATCTGTATTAGCGGTGTGCCAATACTTTTAATGAGGTACTTCAGAGCCAAGTGGCGCTCCTCCCTGTGGTATACATCTTCTAAGCCAAATAGCCAAAGTAACTGCTAACACTGTCTTGGCAGCCTGTGCTTTGGCTGTGCAATAGGTAGATAGCTCTTGCCCAGCTGTGGCAGCCAAGCAGCTGCCGTTGTATTTACCTGTCTTTGTGTAGTGGTTTCTGCAGTGTGTAGAGCTCTGTGCTGGCTGTGGCTCTCCTTGTGCTGGCTTTTGCACTAGTGAAACCAGGTTGTGGGTGTCCTTAGCGCAGTGCCATCAAAGCAGTTTTTGTGTAGCACAAATGACTTGCCTGAGGTTACAAAGAAGTCTGAGGAAGAGCGATCAGCCGAACTCCCAAGTGGTTTTTTGCCTGGTGTTTTTTCTGCAGGAGGCTTTGGCTTCTCCCATTTATTTCTGTATGTGAATCAGTGTCCTGAGCTGAACTCTGTGGAGCTCCTGTCCGCCTTTGAGCAGAAGTGTCAAGGTAGCCTTTAATACAGCAAAAATAGTTCAGAATGACAAACTAAAAATGAGCACATTTTTCCTAAGAAGTTAAGGCTGAAATCTGACTCTTTGGTAGAGGTTGACTTCAAACTCAGCACAGGACAACACTTGCAGTATGCAATTTCCATGGTGGGCCAAGAAAGTTGGTCTCAGAAGTCTTGACATGACAGAGTATATAATCTACTATGCTGTACCATTGAGGAATATTTTCCCATTCCCTTGCCTTCAGAAGACTGTGCAGTAGCTACCAAGTCTTTATTTTATAATTAAGATACCCTCCTGCTTCATGAATAACATTGATGATTGTGTGATACAGTAATTGAAGGCAGCAATGATTAATTCTGGTGATAAAAGTTGTCCTTGGCACAATTGATTTCACTGCCAGAAATGTACAAACTTCTCAATGGAAATACTTTCATGTAATTATTGCTATTAGGTTAAGCTTGTTGGAGGAGGAAGGAAATGGAAAAGAAATCAATTTATTTGTATTTATCACTAATCAGTTATGATCACTTTAATACAGAGGAGTTATGACTCAAGGCATGGCTTTTCTAACTCATGAGCTATTGGAAAATCTTACAGAGAGTGTAAGTGCTGAAGCAACTGGAGATTAGGAGAGATGACTACAGCTATTGAGCTGTTGGGGGCTTTTATTTCTAATGCCTTTCTGTTCTTAAATAAGCCATGAATGAGGGTGATGCCAGCAGCCTGGTCGTTTGAGTTCCTTGTTTGTTCCAAACTGAGCTTCAGCAATTACTGTACTCTTATGCTGATTCATACACTTGCTTTAGGCCTCCTGAGGAGGGTGAGTTTTGGAAAGCCCTTAAGCTCAGAGACCTGACTTTTGTTGTTCAGACAGTGAAAGTTAAATAGTTGAACTTATTGTATACTAGTTTCTGAAGGTTTAGAAATCAACTCCTGCTGCAGAAGTTAAACTTATTTGGAGAGTTCAAATTAATTTCATTTGAGTAGAATGACTCAGTGAAATTTAAAGGAAATCACTCTTGCTGCTCATATTCTTGGAGCATCTCATGTATTGTTCTATCCAGGTATTGTGTGGTTAGAGACCAAGATGGCACAGTGTTCCTGCTCACTCAAGTTTGATAGGAGGGGCTGATCAAAGCTTTTTTCCATTAATTTTCCTTGGGGCTTTCCAGAGTTACTCTTTGAAGATAGTTAACTTGTGTCTGCATCTTGACTTGAGCTGTTACTGTTGTTACAGGGGGTCTATGCTTTCAGATACATTTAATCAAAATCTATCATGCTACACGTGGGCTCATAGAAGGAAATGTAAGAGCCCCTCCTTGGGATTCTCCTGGTTGATGTCACCAATTTTTCTTGGCTTTTTCTTAGTTCAGAAGTTAACTGATTTGCCCATATGAAAACTTATCTCACTTATGATTGTTTCTGGGATACTGAAGATTTGATGGCATAAACTATGCTTTTCTGCTGTCTTTTCCTTTCTAGATCAATTTATGGCTTGGAAAGTGAAAAAAGGTTGCCTGAGAGAGGCAAGAGTAATTCTCAAGGGTGGGACAGATCGGTTTCCTACAAAATGTCAGTAGTAAATCTGACTGTTCTTCTAAAATTGGTATTTTCCTTTTCTTCACCTCCCTTGGGAATTGTAAGGAAATGCCTCTAAAATTTTGTGCTGCTTGGATATTGGCAGATGCAGAAAATTAGCAGTTCATTTTGCTAATGCTCTAAGATTTCTATAGTAACAGAGCCATTATATAGAAACTCCCTTCCCTGCAACCACTTAAACCTAACCCTAACCCTAACCCTAAACCTAAACCTAAACCTAACCCGAACACTAAACCCTAAACCTAACCCTAACCCTAACCCTAAACCTAACCCCTAAACCTAACCCTAATCCTAACACTAAACCTAACCCTAACCATAACCCCTAACCCCTAACCCTAACAATAACCATAACCCCTAACCCTAACCCTAACCCTAACCCCTAACCCTAACCCTAAACCTAACCCTAACCCTAACCCTTAATCCTAAAACTAAACCTAATCCTAACCCTAACCGTAACCCTAACCACAACCCTAACACTAACCATAACCCGCAGCATTAACCCTAACCCTAACCCTAACACGAACCCTAACCCCTAACCCTAACGCTAACCCTAACCCTAACCCTAAACCTAATGGCTCTAGTCTCACTAACCCTAGTCTCACTAACACTAACCCTAACCCTAAACCTAACCCTAACCATAACCCTAACCCTCACTAACGCTAAACCTAACCCTCACTAACCCTAACCATAAACCTAACACTAACCCTAACCCTCACTAACCCTAACCCTAACTCTAACCCTAAACCTAACCCAAACCCTAAGCCTAACACTAACCCTAACCCTGCCCGCAATCGGCCCAGCCGAGCACGAACCCTTAGACGCTGCTCGCACAAGCGAAGAGCCAGGGGCTCGAGATGCTCTTTACTTGATGCGGTGGCCTGCGAGCTACAGAACGGTGCCACTTGCGTTGCCCTCGCTCTTTCTTTCTTTCCGCCAGATCCATTAAATTCAAATTCATTTTCAGCTGCCAGGAATAGGCAGAGACGAGCACGAACGTTTGGACGCTCCTCGCACAGACGAAGAGCTAGGAGCTCAAGATGCTCTTTACTTGATGCGGTGGCCTGCAAGCTACAGAACGGTGCCACTTGCATTGCCCTCGCTCTTTCT